>JAEBDU010000010.1:1674050-1903830 GCA_016802625.1 Heliconius numata | reverse complement strand
TTAAAAACAATTCCGTGAAACAATTTATTTACATACAAAATTTTAATAAGAAATTCCTTATAAAAGATAAAATATACAGATAAACTGGAATTATTTGGTTTTTAGAAATACTTTTGTTATCAAATTTTAATTGCAAACAAAGTAGGTACATGATGTGTGAAGTTAGCAAGATCTATTTTTTTTAACTGTATGACTTCCTCCATATAGTAGCAGAACCTGTTGTCAAGATGCTCCTGCTTTGAACTTTCCATCCGAATTCGATACGTTGGGCGTGGAACTTAACGCCGCGCCTTATATACAAGGAAACGAAACTAATGGACCAAAACCTGCCCCAAGAATGGAATATGTTTTGTTATATTTTATGTATGAAAATGTTCTTCCTATAAAACTATAAACTATTTCTATGATGTAATACTATAATCATTTGGATCACAGCGGAAATGCCGATGACTTTATATTTTCCTCAAATTTGAAATAGTAAAGACTATATTGAACTTTATTACTTGATAAATAAATTTCAAATTGCTTTGTACAATAGGTATTATAATTTATATTATATTTTTGTTAAAACTACTACTATTATTATGTTATATTAAATAATGAGAACATCTATAGTTGTAGTTAGTGATTGTTTTAGGCTTAAGCTGTATTCCCGCATGTAGCCAGTGTTGAGACACTCCGTCCCCTAATTAGAGGCTTCCGTTTCCCACTTTTCGCTAAATTCTTCAGGTTTCGCGTGTTGAGTAGCGGAACTTAACGCCGACATAAAATAGTTTACTTCTAAATATTGCTTAGTTCATATATTTTTATTAAATAAGAATTTCTCCTCGTTTTTTAATATTTCAAGGATTCGTGTGAGCATCAATCGCATTGCAGAGAAGATTTGTGATCCATTGTCAGAGTCGGCTACGCTGTCCTAATAAAAGAAAATCTTTTCTTTCTCTGCCTAACCGAATTAGAAATAATTTTAGTAGTGATGCCTTCGAATGTTCATTTTTATAAATGAACTGATAATAGTTCTAAACAGGCTCCCAAACTTTTCAAGAAAAAACATTTCTGAGCTTATTTGTTTCTTGTCTTTCCACCTTAATTACAATATAACTAGCTTTTAATAAAAACCTGGTTGTTTGGAGTTGTTAATATTTTAAAAAGATCCTTCCTCTAAAAAAATGGTATTGGAATTCCAAACTACGCGCAGCTAGCACGTCCTAGCTCTCAATGCGTATATTAATAAAAAAATGTTAATTTTATAGCAGAAAATTATTTTAAGTGCTTCCTTTTATGATAAGTTTTTAGGAATATATTTTTTCCTTACCCTACGTTTCGACAAGTTATTGGTAATAAAAGCGATTTAAAAAATACTGAACCAACTTTGATGGAACTTGGATTATTATCTTAGTTGGGAAATAGTACCTATAAATAAAAAGAAAAATATCTCAATATGTATTTTAATTTCCGATTAAATTGTGGATAAACATACAAAGACATAAACTAACGAAATTTTGCCCACTTGCATCGAAGCCTAATAGATATTCAAATAACTTAATGAAATCTTTTTATTTTAGAAAAATGTAAATTTACGTCACATTTGTTAGCATTGGTCTATCTAGACTAGTCTTTAATCTTAAGTTACTTAATTAAATATTTTTTATTTAATGTCTCAACGATTTTAAATGTCACGATGACATTTAAATTCAATTTTGAGAAGTGACGTGACGTAGAAATAATCACATGACTGTCTATTATATCTTTGCAGGCTTTACCTGATGGCTTTACCCTGGATGTACAATGTATATGGTACCTGGTTTTTCTAGAAACAAGAGGATAACTACTTAGAATTTTTTTTCTTAAGGTAGTAAGTAGGTTTAATTCCTACTGGAGAAAATGAATTAATTTTATTTTCTATTAGTAATATTAGTCAGTATTGTGTGTTTTGCGTTAATTTTTATTTTACTTCCAATAATTTGTTAAGTTGCTATTAAGCTCTTGTTTCTTTTCACTATTTTTATATAAGAACCGGATTTGAGATTACTTTTAAATTAAATAAGATTAGATTATACTTCATTGGCCGTATGGTGCCCAGCGATAGAAAAAAAAAAAAAAAAACAGAAAAAAGTTAAATATAAACTTGTATGCAAAGGCGGCCTTACTGCTTCAAGGATATTAAAAAGAAAAGAGTGCAATAACGTTACGTGTACTAATTATAAAAAAAAAATAAAAGATAATAATAAGTATATATAAACATAAATATTCTTATACAAACAAATACTACATATAATATAATAGTATAAAGTGTATTCCAGAGAATAGCAGCTTTCACAGTAAAAGAGCTGGAATAGAAGCGGATATGGCAAGGTGGAACTGAGGAGGTTATCATTTCGCGAGAGACTTAATGCTATTAGAAGAAAATGGAAACCAAGAATCTCTCGCTCTTTTAAATAAGATATTGAATAAAGAAGGCTTTAGAGCTTTTGTCTATGAAAGAATCAGTTGAAAACAATTTAATAAGTACTAAATAAACAACACAAACAACCAAAATTAAATGAAACTTAGATATTAAATGATAATTTTTCAAAACATTAAACGTAAGCAGTACCTAAGTAGGTAGTAATATAAACATTGTTATGATGTTAATTCTGTTTTTACACCGTTATCAGTAATTTATCAGAAATTCCTCGCGTCCTGCTCGAACAAAGAGAAATTTCACAATATTATTACGAAATTGTCCCCCTTATCAGTGCGATAAATCCTTTGAACGACAACGTGTATAATCACTTTCGTAGGGTTAATAAACAGCTTTAGTGTGCCATGATATTGCAAATATGTATTGCAAAATATTATTTTGTATGCACTTGTCTATAGGTGGCTAAGGTTGAAAATGTTGTGCTCTAAGTTTAGCCCTTAAGGCCGAACTTTTTATTTTACTTATCTTAAAAACTTAGGAGTTCACTCTCACTGCTCTATATATATGTGATATAGGTACGTGTATTTCTGCGGTTTACAGTCTATGTATGTAGTTATAAAAAAACTAAAAAACACACTTTTCTTCACCAAGTTATACAAAACTGTAGAATGTGTTTGGAGTTATTAATAAATAAGTTCTAAAGAGTTCTAATATTAAGGTCCTGGCTCCATCATCACACCAGCTCTTCGATACCATAACTGTCAAGTTTTATGAGAATATAATTATTACAAGCGATACAAATTCAGATTCTTAGATTTTATTACATAGTTTTGGTACCGTTCGACCTAATAAATAATAAAAGCGTGTTTATAATATTTTTTGACTAATAAGGTAGAGAAATATTTAAATAAATATAATATTCGTTGACCTTTCGCCATTATCAACGCATATTGCAATTATAATAATGCCACAACGTCATGTTATCAATATTGGTAAATTGATGACTCAATTAAATATCGTTAGGCTGTTCCTTATCATATAATAAAATTTCCCCCTACTTATATAAGTATATATGTATGTATGTATGTATGTATGTATGTATGTATGTATGTATGTATGTATGTATGTATGTATGTATGTATGTATGTATGTATGTATGTATGTTGTATGGAAAACCTAATAAATAATAGGTCAACGGGAACTTTGAAAATATTGTATAATTCATTGTAGTAAATAATTTTAATTGTCATAATAAATAATAAGTAATTAGCATATGTTATATTAAAGTAGTCCTTTATATATTGTCTTAATAAATTTATTTTTTTATCTTTATATTTTCATTATTTGTATTTATTATATTTAGGGATTAATGCAAGAATCAGTTTACTTTAAAATTGACGGAATGAATATGGTAGCTAGGATAGATTTTTAGGTCCAAGTTATTTATATCTGTAATTAGTGGAGGGGGTGGCGCAATAGAGCACGACGTGATAGTTTTGGGTTCGATCCCATACTCACTCGTAGATTTGTTTAATAATACATCTTTCTGTATATCTCCGCTACGGTACAGTCGGTCACCTCACCGCCACGCAAAACGTAATATGTTGAATTCAGACGAAAAGTGACAAAGAGATCAGAAAGTTGAACCCAGGCCGTAAACGCAGGTTCGATTTTCACATAGAGAAATGAATTATTTTTAATTTTTATTCATTCGCTTACTTAGAAAAAGGAACGTAGAGTTCTCTAAGCTATACGTATCTAATATTTTAAAAAAATCGGTGGAAAATGGGAATGAAGTGTTAACACTGGGTTCTCTTTGCCTATCCTGCTATATACGTGAAGCAAAAACAAGTATTAATCTAATAGATTAATACATGGAATGATATCTAGATTTCTAGATCTATTCTATTATTTCGTAATAATACACTTATACACTTTAGTCGTAGACACTTGAAACAGGATGACTTCCTATTACAATGAGTCACGGCTAGTTGGCGCCGAACTTGATATCATACGTTTTTTTATTTCTCTTACTATGACTAACAAAGGCATTAATATTCACTGCTTTTAATTATACATATTTTAACGAAAGAAGCCAGTGTTAGACATTTCGTTCCCACTTACCACCAAATTTTCGAGACATTACGCATCGAGTGGCGGGACTTAACGCTGGGCTTTGTTGTTTTACTAATAGAAACGAAAATAACCCATTCCCTCGAT
Source organism: Heliconius numata (assembly GCA_016802625.1). Classification (NCBI taxonomy): domain Eukaryota; kingdom Metazoa; phylum Arthropoda; class Insecta; order Lepidoptera; family Nymphalidae; genus Heliconius; species Heliconius numata. The sequence goes on along the minus strand of JAEBDU010000010.1, from coordinate 1,899,206 downwards.
TAGGAATAGAACTCATAACTGTTATGTTCACAGTCAAACACTGAACTACGACGACCTTGTCAATACAATAAATAAATAAATATATACATATATATAAATAATAAAATAAAATATTAACTTTGACTTATTGCGTAATCTGTACAGCGCGTCACGGTCACGCGAACATAGTTTGATAAACAATTTCATAACTATACAGCGATGCATGTATTGTGTAATACTTAAATATAGACAAATGTTTACATCGACGCTGTTGTGGCGCAGTGGTGGTTGACGCGATGGTTGTAGGTTCGATTCTCACTTGGAATATTGACAGTTATTATCATTTGATTTGAGGCCCGCCACTTAACGCGCAATGCCTTGAAAATTCAGCGAGTCAGTATGGGAACGGAGTGTCTTAACACTAAGTTTCTTTTGCTTATCCTCCAATGCGTGAAGAAGCGTGAGGCTGCTTATAAATAACATAATGGTACAGTAACATTAGTCCCGATATGTATGCGTTCGATTCTGATTGGGAGTAATGATCATAATATTTCCTAAAGTATTGTATACTTTTAAATACCTTATTATATATACCTGTATTAAAAGCAACAGGTGCTTACTTTATTTATACAAAACAAATAATTGTTTATCTGCTAAAGTTCGATTAAGAAATTTGATTATTTATTAGATATACTTAGTATAAAAGTTGGCTAGACGAATTATCTTAGATAAAAGTAAAAATAATGTTTGCAATGTCAATATTTATTACAGATATACAGACTATCAATATGGCTACTACCTATGTCATTTTATTTCATTTAAGTCCTCCGTCTACCAAGAACAATGTTGTGCTTTCTGTAACTATATTAAATGAATATCTATAGTATAAGAGTCAGATAAATGAGGCTATTGTGACAGCAAGTGCCAATGGTTACGGGTTTGATTCACACTCGGAAATTAATTATTTTAAATACACAAAAAGATAAGGTTCAGCGCTAAATGAATTCTGGCAGAAAGCGCAGAATGGAGGATCAGAACACTAGATTCTCCCGGTCTATATAAATAGCAGGATATAGTTAAAACTCACCAAGTGATTCCAATTATTTAGACTATATATATAAAATTTTTAAAAGGAAGCTTTAAACCTTACGTTCTCATCAAGCTTTATCGTAATTCTTATACGCTTGTTACAACTTATTTAGTATGTTGTTAACACAATAGCTACATATATCCCAAAGATAAACTATCACGTTAACATTTTTCGCAGTAACAAAAATTAAATTAAAGAATTAACTAAAAGTTATAATATTATTAAACTCTATCTACAATAACACAAAGTCCGCTTCAGTTTTCTAGAAACGCTACGCTGAAAATTATCTTTCATATTTCCTTGAAAACTTGCAAATGTTACAAACAGGCCTTGATAGTGGTTATGATTCAGATTGTTTTGCTGCCAGTATTGCGTCTTAATTGTAGTTTATTTTCATATATATTTAGGAAAATACCTTCATGGTATAAACACAATTCTCATATAATAATACCTGTGGAAAACTAATATTAGCAACTAAGGTAAGAAAACTAAGCATAAAAATCATATATCTTAAGACAGTTATGATCTCTCCGCATAGCATATGCTAGTTAGAGGGAACCTATTTTTAAGACACTATCTCATATTTAACTCTGAACTGTACTCTTTCTTTGAGAAAATAAGAATAAATGAAATATAATCATTCTTCCGTGATAGGATTTGTCCCATTGCACTGCAATAGCCTTAATGGTTTCACCTTTCCTTAATCATAATAGAATGAATTATGTATTAAGAACGGGTTTTTAGGAAAGAAAGAACCTATTTTACAAAATGAAGGTTATTTTATTTTTCTAAAACCTTGTGCACTCTAGTTCTAGTGATATCCCGAGAATTCTATTTCCTAATAACACATACACATGTTACAGTAAATTGAACTTTATTTCATAATAATGAAGCTTAAAATTGAATGTAAGCCCAACTGCGTAGTTGACGCCGAAAAGAACTAAAAATAAACACCACGTGTTTTATTTATCGATAATGTTTTTCGCGATATTGTGCATCATATTTAAAAACTTGTGACGTATACAGAAATAAAATAATTTCTAAGACAGTCGATTGGGTAAACATATTCTAAGATCTTAAGGATCTTAAGAGTAGGGCGGTAGATTATTTTCTGATTCTTTTTTTCTATTTTGTAGAAAGATGTAGTGCGAGTTTTAGTTCCGACATCCAACAGTCAATTTTTTTAAAGAACTAATTCTTTCTGTAAAAACATTGAATTGGACTGATTCTTCTTTTTCAATATGCCTATATCTTAATAATATAAAAATATTATTAAGATATATATAATAAAATCATTTGCAAGTATAAATTATTTTAAAACGATAACTTTAATAACACACATACTTAAAAATATATTTATCTGATTATATTAGAATTTAAAATATATAACAATCATCAAAATATTGCCTAATTATTAATGTTATGTTGTAATTTTGTGTAATAGATATTTAATCTATACTTATAATAAATTCGTAACGGATTGATGTCTCTACTTGGAAGATAATAATAGGACCTAAGACAATGATAATAAAAAGTTTTGTTTGTCTGAGCGATTGTTCACGCTCATCTCAGAACCGGCTTAACCGGTATAAATGCAGTTTTCACTATTGGATTCTGTTAAGCTTCACCTAACATTTAGTGTTTGTTTTATTTCAATCTGTTCACAAATAAAAAAATATGTCAATATTAAGAGTGTCAATATTGTTACAAAATAAATGTTTTATTGAATTCGTTAAAAGTTTAGCTATCAATGTCCTCTTTAAAATAATAATATTATTAGGTCACAAAAGTAATAGAGATGAGAAAATGAGTAATAGTATTGTTCAAGCGGGCGAAGCCGCAAGTGGCAAGTCATTAATAATGTTAATAATACATACGTATATATGTACAGGATGTACGTGACATTGGTCGGTTGTTGTTCTATTTGGGCGTTTGCCAAACCGTGTGACACAAATTAACTAAATCTTTAACACACTTTGTCATACAAGATCTATATTTTAAGTTTTTAAGTATAATGATTTCGTAATTTCCTTTATAATTGGTGTATTTGTAATTGGTGTATTTTCTAATTACTATTGATTGCTAATTATAATTTTTTCATGCTGATTTAGAGACTTCTTGTTTGTTGACAGAAATCGTAGCTTTACCAACTCAACTTCGACAATTTTTTTAAATTAGAAAAAATACCTGGTAGAAACAAAAACTACTGAAATTTAAAAAAATGTCCTATATGGGTATATAGTAGAGGAATCTTTTGGCCTTGTTATAAGTACATGAAACACCTGCATAATACAACAAATGTATGAAAAAACTGAGTATTCCAAACAATTTATATATTCTATATAAAAAATTGTTTTCAGATCAAGCGATCGTATAATTTACAGCGTTATCGTTCTTGTATTGCGTAATATTTTTTAAAAATATTTTTCGGTAGGTATAGGTAATAAAAAAGATGGAAAAATAAAAAAGGTAATATTTTTATAATGTTATGTAATACTAAAAAAGTTGTTGAATAGCAAATTTCAACGTCAAGCTTTGACTTCAAAGCGGGAATATGAAAAAAGTTATTTTAACGAGTGAAGATATGGTTATGGAACCATCAGCGATAAACATGGTCATCCACCACTGTCCATACCATATCTTGCAGCAACTATATACTCATAGCTTGCAGCTTCACGGTTCCAGTATAACAAGACTGGCAGACGGAACCTAGCGTAGCTCCATTCCTCACAGTCCGCCTAGTTTTCCACATATTAAACGAATATCGAGGGATCTATAACTATAAATGAATCAAACATAATTATTGATTTGATTCATATAGATATTCCCCAGAAAGAGTGAAAAAAAGATAATATAAACCCGGATTTCACTACGTCACTATTATAGTTAAGTATCGTAACACTACGTCACGGAGGTTTCTCGTCATACATTTAATGACTTCGATGAACCTCTCACATGTATTAGATTATAAATACGTCATAACAAACGTGTTATGTTATTTCCCCTTTATAATATTGAGTTTGGCGAAATAATTTGATTCGTACGTAATGCAACGCGACGTGCGATTTGGAACCGGTTTTAGGATAAATACAGGTAATATACATATTCTTAGTATTATTTCTTCGTCATTGAATTTTTTATTGATTTTCCAATGATAACTAATACTGCTTAACATATTCTTCAAATTTAGCAGGGTAGGCATAGGAGACACTTTAGGACATTCCTTACAATTTTAGCGCGAATGTTCAAATCGATTTTATACATTTTTTTTTTCTATATCTCGCATGTAGCAAGGTAGGCAGAGAGAGCCTAGTGTCAAGATGAACAGCCGTACCCGCCGATGGTAGAAACGAGAAATTTGGACAGATGCATATTTTCCTAATCTAGACATCTATTAAGAGGGAATTTTGAAAAATTGTAACCCTAAAGGGATGAAATAGGAGTTGAAATTTTGTATGGTTTTTTTTTTTAATCGAAAAAATATTTAATTGAACACGTGTTTCATGGTTTATTAGAATTCACCTCCTAAACTGAAAATAATTTCATAAACATATTTAACAAACATTCGTGTAGTTCAGCGGGCGAAGCCGCCCAGGCCGGCTAGTATGTTATAAAACTATTAACTATTAATATAATTATTATAATAATACTATAATAAGGCTTATTACAAAGAAACAAGAGTCGCTATATGACGAAATCATGTTATTTTATACATGAGTCATAGTTAATTAAAGTTTATTTTACTTGAAATTTGAATATTTATTAGTAATATGGTAAATCCAGAAGTTTAGTGAAAAAATCTATTTCCTTCTTTAGACCGTTATGGTGCAGTGGGGCAGCGTCGGTGGCGTTAGTGCAATAGTTATGGGTTCGATTTCTACTCTGGGAAATGATTATATTAAAATTTAGGATAGATAAGCCAAAGGTTTTTAGCCAAAGGAGAATTTTTCGAAGAGTGACCTAACACTGAGATTTCAGTTTGCTTTCTTTTTTATGTCCCCTCCATAGATTCCTGTACATAGGTATGAAATAAATGAATCATAAAAAAACAACAAAGCATCGAACGTAATATAATGTTGATTTTTTGTCTATTAGATCATTGATGTCATTAAGGCATTTAATTGCAGTTATATCACCAAAATCAATGAAAGTCATCACCATTATTTAAAGCGGGACCACCATTATGTATGTATGTATATGTACTAAATGTTAAAAACTCTTGAACTATGAACTATAATACTATAAAGTACTAGATATATCTAGTATAATATATAGTATATACAACTATAGATATACAAGAATAGTAGGATCTAGTATTAGCCAGGTGTACCTGCCCCGTGAGGCGTGCACGTGAGTTGCGTAAGCCAAGGTTGTTGCGTAATACACTCGTGTGTCATCCATTCTCTAGTAAACACTATGTATTATTTCCTACTTTAGTTGTTTTAAATTTTATTCAGTTTCATAGAAGAGAAGCTAATGTCTAGACATTTCATTCACTGCTTACTTCTCGAAGTTAAGACATTGAGTGTTAAGGGCCGTGCCCTGTTCTTTTTCTAGTAAAAATGCACTTCTTTAATTTCCCTGAACGAGACTTAAACGTAGATATTATATCGGATATATCGACACATAGCTAACAGCGTAGCTTTTAGTCTTTATTATGAATCACAGATTGTTCATACATTCATTTGGACTATAAGTATATAGATGGGGAAAACATGTCGAACTACGAAAATTATTTATAATTAATTAATTTTACAATATATTCATAATAATTGTACGGTATTTTATAATAGTTTGTGGTTTTGCTATGCTATATTAATTTTTAAAATAAATGTGTAATAGTAATAATGTTATTATAGACTTTTATAATGGCGCCGTTGTGGCGGCTGTAGAATATGATCTGGTTGTAACCGCTATGACTGTAGGTTTGTTCTCTTTTGGTAAGGTTCAGAGTTGAAGACCGGCCGCCATCTAGTTCTGATGAAATGAATCCACTGGGGGATTTATAGTAAATTTAAGAAAGTAAATCTTGCTCTAAACACCATGATAATTTGGAATACCTATTACAATCCTTATGATTTGCAGTGTAGACTCTTCCTATAGAAAAAGTGCATATGCTGCGAATGCAAAATTGCAATTAATGTATTAAACTAACACACTGTAATAGTAATAAATGTTATTTACTAATAGAAAACATATTTTCTTTATAACAATATTTATATTAATCTTGCCGACTAAGTAAATAAAAGAAAAAAGTAAGTAAAAGAATTCATATAAATTTTTATCAACTTACAATTGACGCAAATCGCCTTTTCGTTCTATAAACGAAACAGTCACGTTTATTAAAACTTTGAAAATTCATTTCGGTCTTTACAAAAGTCAAAAGTTTTCTATAGAAAATAACGCAAAATAAAGGAAAACTCGAGAAGAAATTAAGAAAATAGCCACGTGACGTGTTGGTCACATGCCCACAGTAGCTAGAATCTTTAGTAAGGCTGTTTATTTTAAAGACTTTTCAAAGGTTTGTGTAAATTTTAATTTCACTCTTTGTATTTGTGTAACAATTGTTATATAAAAGTAGGGATGGGGTGTGAGATCGGGATTGTGAATTTTATTTTTTTTTAGCTTCACCTATCACTATCACTATCCTACACAGAATAGAGGCAGGCAGGCAGAGGGAACCTGGAACCTCAGTGGCAATACACTCCGTTTACAGAGACAGGAAATGTAAAGTATTTATTAGTACCGAATAACTATCAAATACATCAAATGTGAGTATGTCTAAACAATCAATACACGTAAACATGTCTAAATCTCATTTTTACCTAAAAAAACCACAAATATTTGGCATGTAACCTAATTCCCTTCTACAATATATCATAATATAGGTGCTCATACGTTATCAAGTGTATTTAACCTAGAATTACATCATCTACTGATATGCAAAGTTACTCAACTACGGTACAGTACTGTCGACGAGTCGTGGCCCCTCAGAAGTTACCTGTCGAAGACTGCGCAAATATTATTTTAGTGTTTTTTTTACTTTTGAATATTTTCTTCCCAAGTGAACACGCCCACGACTCGTTGACCGTACTGTATGAAGCAATCACTTTAGTCCTAAAATAATTCACAATATTTTTTATTGGATCGATAAACGTCGAGATTGGCCTCTTTTTGATAAACTGGGTTTTGTGATAGTGTTAATTCTGATTTGTTTTCGTAAGAATTACCTAATAGTTTGTTTTTTATTTTACTTATCACATACATAATTTTGATATGTAAAAAAAAATATCTTCAGTGTTGGATATGGAACCTAACTTATAAACCAAACAATGCAAATGTTGATCGCAGATACACTTAAAGTAAAATGAAATATTAAATACTTCATTTCCTCGAGTGGGAATCGAACTCACAACCTAGGGCGTATATAGCCACACTCTGTGCCCCAGCGCCACGACTGGCATCAATACAGGCATACAATAGTAGAGGTACTACACTAAATGTAGGTGCACTTAATAAGTTTAACGTAGTATGATTATTATATATGATCTTCGAACATTTTTTTCATATAGAGAGAACACTCCGTTGTCCACTTTCCACTGAATTTTTGAGGCGTATTAAATCGCGGAGCTAAACACTGCACTTTGTCTTGTTACAAGGGAATACATTCATAAATAATAATATATTCCTTGTGGGACTGTGTACTGCGCCAATGCGCTACGAAGGCTTTTATTTTCGAAATTAAAAATAAATCTTATCCTTCCCATCCCTATTTTATATTGAACTTACATAACTCACCAAAGCCATGCGTCGCGTGCCCTGCACTCCACGTGACAGCTCGTCACGTTGTTGTTTCAAAATTTTGTACTGTAGATTGTTCTAGAAATATACTTATTTTATTTTATTATTTGGTAAATGCGTTTTATTAAATGTATTTCTGTTGTACGAGTATATTTAATTTTTAAACAGATAAAAATAGAAACGTATAAATATTTTCATTTTCTAGCTCTAGAAATGAAGCAAAGTATGGCGTTGAGTTCCGCTACTCAACACACAATGCCTATAGAATTCAGGTTCGATCTCCACTCGGGCGAATGAATTATTATTTATTAACATTTTCATCTCTTCGCCCTGACCCCAAGCTCGGCGTTAAGTTCTGCCATTTAATAAGCAATATCTGGAAAAAATTGGCGTAACGTGAGAAACGGAGGATCCTAAGCCCACATAACATATTATTTACATAAACACTTATCGTATAATCAATTTAATCAATTATTTTAGTTAAACAAAAGGAAATGAAATCTTACCCAAGTCTATCAAGCCGTACATAACACGTTTGTCCTTGGCCGTCACGTTTCTAACGTCTATGGACACGAGTCTCCATATATAACGTGAGTAGGTATCGTTTATATAATTTAGCTTGTAGTTGTTTTAACGATATTGTTATAGTAATACAGAAATGTAAATTAAAGTATGGTATTATATATATTCTACATTTTTATTAAGTTGCACTTTTAAAACATAAAGAGGCAAAATATAGGTGTGAAGCACTTTTTTAGCTTCATGCTAAATCCCATTTATAGCAAACTAGAGTATTATTTGTTGAATATCGATACTCAACGCCGCATTTTATTTTATCTTTAAAAAATGAAAATAATTTCGTCCAAAGAGGAATAAACTACAATAATCGAAATACAGAGAAAAATTAGACTTTTATTATATTTTTTCATAAATGGTGAAAATATTATTATGTAGAGAACATAGAGTTGAAATACTCCGTTCCGATTCAGACACTTCCGTTCCACATTTTCAGTGGAATCCTCGAGAGATTGTGTGAAACATATTTATTTATTATATTATTTAACCCTTTTTAAATTGTTATAGGGACTAAAACGTTTATTCCATAAATAGAAAAGAGTGGAAATAATAATAATTCTATAACCTAGTCTATGTTAATAGACCTAGGCATTGGTATAGGTCGTGCGTGACGTCAGCATCTACATCAGAAACACGGCTTCCTACGTAATAGTACTAACAATTAACTTATTAGATATGTTATAATGATACAAGCTTCCCCCACGTGGCTTTGCCCGCGTAAGTTTCCATTTTCTCAACACATATTTTGTATTTATTCGTTATAGAAATGTAATCTAAATATATTTTTTACAATTAGATAGTCAGTTCTATAGGAAGCTACCATAAGCTTGGAAAGCAGTTCTGTTAGGCCGTTCTAGAAGAGCCGGCAAGTAACTCACCAGTCTTTAGAAATATTACTTTTAACTTATTACTTTTGTGCTAATTAAGAGTTTAAATTTCAAATCGCTCGATTCTTTCTGTCTATGAAAATGATATTTCATACAAACTTATTAATTTCTCCTATTTAATTTGATTAGCAGAAATTTTTAAAAATTTCTTTCCTAGTAAAATTTCTTACTTATCCTATATAAAGAATCTATCTGCTTTTCAAGATTCTATGATATGGCCATGTGTTCTGGGTCACTACCGAACCCACAACTGTCGCCTCTAAAGTCACACGCTAGTACTATTGCGCCTTTACTTCCTCACGATATCATTTTATTTGTATGTTTCGAGTCTAGGTCTTATCTCATTTACAGAGAATTTGGGATTTTGTCAATTCGTCGGGTACGGGATTCGTCATGGCGGACGCCATTATCATCTGGGAATTACAGGGCGATTATTAATTATTAATAAATTATGTACTCTTTTTAATTGCATTATTTAAGTTTATTTTCTAGCAGTTCAATTATGTTTAAATTTCATAAAACAGCAGTTTCATTCTTTTTCCCGCATTGCATTGTAGTCAGAGGGAATCTAGTGTTAAGACACTCCATTCTCGACATGCCACTGAAATTGTTAAATGCAATGTTTAAATATTGCTCTCGAATAAGTCAACAGTTTAACGTTTTAAATATACTTTAAACATCTTGGGACCGTCGTGGCGCAGGAGCCCAGGTATGTGACTGCGCGACGGTCGTGGGTTCGATTCCCATTCCGCGAAATGAAATAACGTGTGGCCCCCTCCCTAAACTACTAACAATCAGGTCAAATCCACCTTGCAAGCTATCATATCGATAAAATTCTTTCCTTATCACATTGACATAATGTTATGTTACGTGTTCTCACGTACTTATGTAACGGCGGGTTAGACAGTTTAATAATGATTATCGATTTGAACGTGATATACAATGTATGTATAATAAAGGTTATCATGATAGTGTGATATGATATGATGTATTTTTAAATTGTTACACGTATGTAGGGAATAGCAATTTTGCTTGTGGCTTTGTGATATAGGATAGACAAATGCTTGACAAGTGATTTCATCAATTTTTGTTTAGGTTTAATTTATAGGTTTTATTTAGAGTTGAAAAACTAAAAAAGTAGTAAGTATTAGTAGTAGTAGTAAGTAGCTTATATTAGCAATTACAGATTAAAAAAATATTAGAAACTTAGATTTGGAAATATTTAATTATTCATAATTGTATAGTTAGCAGCAGAAATTTTAAAAATGTTGTCTAAAATTATCATCAATTTTTATTAGAACTTCAAATGTAGTATTAGTAGAATAATTTTAAATTTTGGTTAGTTACTTAAAACTTGGACTAATGTTATTAAGTTTAAAAGAATATTAGAGTAATTCTTCCAACACAGGATTTAATTTCTATCATAAACATGGAGGTGTAGCACTCTAGTGATGTACAATACTTTCAGTGTACTTACTGTAAACCTCATATTTTAAATAGTCTTAATTTTGTTTTCAAGATTAAATATAATAAAAACAAATCTTAAACGTTTAAAATTAAAGAGAATAAAACGTAACATGTATTGAATATGTATCTTAATTTCCTAAGAAGTAATTATTTATACATTAATTGCATAATTCAGTACCAAGGAAGTGCATATCAAACATTGCTTAATATTATTAGAAATCACTGAAAGCATGTGGAATACGTGCTCTATCTTGTCACAGAATTAGGTCGGTAGGTAACAGGAAAATGTCACGTTTGATTTTAAATATAGTTATTCTTACTAATTAAAAAAAATACAAAAAAAGTCGCGATAGTTGTGGTTTTGACCCCCGCTTAGAAGAAATTCCTCACTTTTTACAAAACCACTTCGTTGAAATAATATCTCGAAAATTAGTTGAAAATTGCAAAGTGAGTATCTTAACACTATATTTTCTGTGCCTCCCTACTATGAGGGATCTCTCATTAAACTTCCAATAATTTTTAATAATTTATAATATTCTATACTCTACAGAAAGTTGTTTTGTTTAAACCCTTTTGGTTGCAAACACGAAGCATTTTTTTTACAAAAATATTGTATTTATAAAATATCTGATTTTTCTCTCTGTCGCATCTCACTGAAAAAAGAAAAACGATTTTTTCGCTAGACTATTTTCCTTAACAGAAAATGCGAAAGATCTCGTTTTCCACAAGAATATGGAGAATGATATAACAAATGATATGGAAATATTTTTATAAAATTTCAATACACGTTTATATGATATCTGAAATCATACATATGTATGTTTTCTATATATCTCATACATACACACAGATCAGAATAAACAAGTGTCTGTATTCTATACCTACTAAACTAGCAATACAGTAAAAGGAAAATCTATTACAATACATAATGTATTAAGTTATTATTTTTATGGTAACGCAAGGCCTTGAGAATAGCGTAAATTTAAATCGCGCCAGTGCTGGATTAACTTGGCTTCCATTTGTAGAAATACACGTGAATTGTAATTCACGTGACGGGGTTGTTGTTAAGTCGTTAAGTTAATAGTTTTTACGTTGTTATGTAATGAACAGGTTTTGTGAATATATATAATTTAATGTTTTTTTTTGTGTTGTTTTAAAAGAAGTGTTAGTTTTAAAAGAAAAGCGTATTTGGACACTTGGAAAGCGTTTTATGGAGCTCGACTTAAAGAAAGAGTGAGAGTTTTATGTCTATTTTTATTTAGGAAATTTTTAAGTAATCAAAATACAAAAGTGTCAGTTTTATCGTTATTATATTTTCTAAAGTAAACTTTTACACTATTACCTTACACAATTTGGTTTAAGTAGTAGACTGTAAAGACCTGCAAGACCTAACTGTGTCTGACTGGAACTGGAAAGCTGGAAGCTTAAGCCTAGGTTTCATCTGCATATACTGCTATATGCGAGATGCAGACAAAAAAAAAAGAAAAATAATTACTATTAATCTACTTATTACCAACCGTTGAAACAAGAATTTTATAATATTAATTTTATAAAGACGTCTTAGAACTATTGAAAACATGGCACGTGACTTTTGACCAAGTTCAAACACCTCGTGCTCTATGGACTTGCCTCACGTTTTGCATTAAAATACTATCGGACGATTTTTGTTAATATTTTTATATACATATAATTGTGTTAAGCATTATAGTTAACTTTAAAAAAAAAATATATATATATTTGTTTTCAAAGATGATGTTTAATTGTAGTGGGGAATATACTGTCTTCACCACTAGGTTCCTTCTTCCTACCCTGCTGTGTGCGGGATACAGCGTGAAGCTTTTTTTAAATGTTTAACTATATGGCCATATGTACGTATGGTCCAATTAGCATCTTCATTTCAGTGACGTAAAGCTCCTGTAGGGTAGTCTAAAATTAAAATCTAAAAGAGGGTAGTATTCAATTTGAAAATAAAAACATTCGGGAGATATAAGTAAAATAATTATTTTAATAACAATAGAGGTTAGAGGAAAGATAACTTGTCAAATAATACTTTACTCACATTTGAATATATTTCGATTGTTTTCCTTTACATAATCTATTTTTAACAATATCTATATTAATTTATTTTTTTATCTGTTGAATAATATCAGATCCGTTTGGACAGTGGGTACTGAGAATTATATAATTATTATCATTGTTATCAAACGAAATAGAGATAAATAAATGTCATTATAGAGCTAATTGGCTGTATTGCTACAAAAAGTACTTACGTATGTACGTATTTAGATACGTACATTTGTTTCTTGTACGTTTATTTAATACGCAAAGCTTTTTTGTTTAATAAATTAATATTTTCTTGTCTTTTTCGTGGTCCAGAGGTTCTAGAATGTGACTATAACGCTACGGTTGTGGGTTCGATTTCTACTCGAGGAAATAAATTCTTACTTATCAATATCTTCATTTCTTTGTTCTGACATCAAGGCCCGGTGTTATCACTCTACAATCCCTCAAAAAATTCCCTCAAAAGTGGAAAGTGGGGAACGAAGTGACTTAACATAGCGTGATCCTAAAAAAATAATATACATTATAGAAGAATTCAATGGCAATAACAGTATAAATATTACTAAACATTTAGTTTCATTTTCATATATCGTCCGTTCCTTATAGATCTTACATTTCCTATAGAGCCCATCATCTAATTGGTACTATAGGATTAATTGCTAAAGTAGTTCCTGGTACCTAATAATCCAATATAAAACCCTGGAAACTTTATCCTGAAGTCATTTCTCGATTTATCATCAAGCACATTTTTATTATTATTAAATGAAACTCTTTAACCAGCTGCCAGATTAATCGTATATATTTAGTTTTTATAATAGATGTATAAAATATATATAAGTATATTAAAAATTTAAATTCGTATAAAATCATTAAATTAAATATTCAAAGTCAAGGCTAGTGTTACGTAACGTATCACACGTGACCCGTAATACCTACACGTGCGGCGCTAGCTTACTTCGCGTTATATAAGAATAGCAAGGCAATTTATAAAAACAAGATTTGATATGAGACTTTTATTAATTAATTATTTATTTAAATAGATTGTAAATTAATTATTTTTAGCAGTTATAATAAATAAAATAATGTATAATAATATATTTAATTATTATGTTTGTATTGTTTATGTGAGAATATTAAGTGACGGAACTTAACGTCGGGTTTTGTATTCTTATTAGGGCTAAGAATCAAAATAATTCATTCGCCCAAGTGCAATTGAACTCACAACCTTCGTGTTTATAGTCAGATAGTGTGCTACAGGTTTATTATTCTCTGAGTGGCGGAACTCAAACGAGCTTTGCTTCGACACTAGAGCGAAGAAACAAAAATATAAAATTAAATAAATAATTTATTTACTCGACTGGGAATCGAACCCACAACCAGTCGGGTTTACACAAACTAATTAAATATTTGCGTACAATTATCTACGAGGAAATGATTTATATTATAATAATAAACAATACAGTTTCTCAGTATGTTATCTAAGGTGGTATTTACATTGGCCCGTATTATGTGGTGTCAGTAAATATAGTTTTCTGTTTATAATTTAATTAATAAGATAGCGTTATGTAACTTTTGCATAACATCTATATGAATATCTTGGACATATGTTAGTTATCTTTAATTAGGTCGAATGTATCGTATTTATCGTATATTGGCTTAGTAATAAAAAAGAACAGGGTTTTCACGCTTTTTCCCCGAAACAAAAGAAACATGAAACTCTCACGCCCTCTCATATAGCAGATTAGGCAGAGGGAATATAGTGTACTCGTTTTCCTACTTTTCGCCCAATTTTTGAAACATTGCGTGAACAGGACTAATCTTGTTGAATTGTATTAAATATATAATTATACTTAGTTACGATATTATAAAAATATTTCAGGCCATTATGGTGCAGTAGCGCAGCAGCTGACTGCAAGCCAGGTTGTGGGCTCGATTCCCAGTCGGCGAAATGAATTATTTTTAATTTCCCTGTTCAAGACAAAACGTGGCGTTGACTATCACCACTCTACACCCAATGAGGAGGTTTGAGTGTCTTGACACCAGGTTCCCTCTGCCTACCTCGTATGCGGGATACAACTTGAAGCTTAAAGTATGTGTTTACTGGGAGTAAATTCGAAGTTATCATAAATATTTAAAATATAGTTTTTTATTAAAAAAAATTATAATTGCGTAATTTACAAGAGTAAGATGCATAATTGATTAGAAATACACAAAACACTAATAATAGACTTTCATTTTGTGTGGGAGATCGGTATAAGTTTATTTTGAGTGCAGTAAACATTGCTAGTGCCAATATTTGGTCATAATATTCGTCGTAATAATTAAATCTATAAAAAAACAACCATTGTGTTACAAGAAATGTATAAGAAAGTACTATTTTACACACGATGACTATAGGTTCGAATCCTAGTCAGGGGATTTTTTTATTAGACGTAACGTGGCGTTAACTTATGTCCCTGAATGAATACTCGATTAGGTGATTAATAGAATTGTGTTTTTTTTACAACCAGACAAATTTTTAAATATTGGGCAATAAATAAAATTGCTTAATCTTGATATAGGCAATTCGTGTATATATTCAATGTATGTATGTATTTTTTTTCTAAATGAAAACTTAGTCATCGTTTTTAGGAAGTTAGTACCAAATCGAGTAAAAATTGTCAAATTATCACCTTTATACTAACAAATTAAAATGGTCACATGTTAAATAATAAAATGCAACATTATACGAAACATTGTAATGTATTGCGTAATATTTCAGAAGTACGCAAATGATAGACACTCACGTGGAAGAAAATGCGGTCTCATGGTGCCCTGTTCACTATTTACAGGTTTGTTGCCAATTTCCAAATGTTTTATATGTTTTTGTGCCAATATTGGTAATATATTAGTAGTATGACTAAAGAGAGTCTTAGATTTGAACTAAATGCACGTAACTACATAATAAATATATGAAAATACTTAAAAAATGTATAAAAATATCTTATTTTACTGACTTATTGCTTTTTTTTGGAATATACTGATTTGTTTTTAATTTTTTCTACGTATTTCAAGGGTTGTTACTTTATCTTCTAAGAAAGAAGAAAGAAGTATATAGTCATATTTATGACATCAAGAATAAAATGTCATGACTATAAATTTAAGGGGATATCCAGAGTTAATACACTCCATTTCCGCCCAATTTTTGAGATATTACGTGCTAAGAGGCGGAAATAAAATAAAATTAAATGAAAATAATATGACTTCTACCAGTGGGTCGAATCGAACCCACAACTAAACTACACTCACAAATATTTTAGAATAAACCAAATTAAAGTTACAACCTTTTACTTAATAAAAAATACAATTTATTTTACCCTTATTAAAAGATTTTGATAACCTACTTGACAGATAGCTATGATGGAATGATGTCACTTTCTATTTGAAGGGAAATGACGCCATCATAGATATGTCTAATATCTTGCTATGGCCGACGTACTCGTAGCACATGCTTGTTGCACGTAAAAACAACATGGTAGTAGGTATGTGCAAGTTATTTGCAAGTCCAAAGGCGTGATAGAACGTGATAATGTATAAAACCAATATTTATTTTATCATTATTCATTCTATTTCCCGTATATAGATGGATAGGCAGAGGGAACTTTGTAGTGTAGTGTTAGTGTTAAGACACTCCATTCTCCACTTTCCGTCGAATTTTTCAAGACTTTTGCTTGTTAAGTTGTGGAAGTAAAGCGAGAAAGCAAACAAATGAAAATAATTAATTTCCCCAGAGCGGGGATTGAATACACAGTCATCCCATTCACAGCCAGACTGCTTCACTGTGTCACTGGTTCTTATCAATCATTATAACAGAGAGCTAACAATATAAATAAATCAACAATAATATATTAAATATAGTTTCATTTAGTCAATTTCTTCGCATTTATTTCTTATGGAGTTTTTACTTACACATAGGACAATATTTGATCCAATATTGGTCAAATTATTCTTAGAAAAGATTTGGCATTTTGGCAGACGTCTTA
This sequence comes from Heliconius numata, assembly GCA_016802625.1. Classification (NCBI taxonomy): domain Eukaryota; kingdom Metazoa; phylum Arthropoda; class Insecta; order Lepidoptera; family Nymphalidae; genus Heliconius; species Heliconius numata. The sequence continues at coordinate 1,882,323 of JAEBDU010000010.1, read as the reverse complement.
CATTTAGATTAAGTAGTTCTACGAAATTGTTATTTTTATAGATTTAAAAGAGAATGGGTGAATTTGTAGTGGTAACAATGATCGAGCAATGAATTTCATATAAATATTTTGTTTAATTTTTTTTATCTGTGTAGACGCAAGTTATTATCATAGGATTTTTTACTTCTAAAGTGTATTATAAATATAACAAGGTAGGCTGACTGTCTTCTTACAAGAACGAATGAAAATAAATCCTTCCTTCAAATGGGAGTCAAATTCACAACGTTGCATGAATTTCACATCTGTTTCTTTAGCTTAACGGAGTTAGCAGGGTAGGCATCGCTCCCTCAAGTGTTAGAGACTTCACAAGATGGTACTTAACGCCGTGTCTGTCTTGTTACCAATGCGGTGAATTGAAAATAATTCATTGCTTCGAATGGAAATCAAACTCTCGACAGATTTATAGTCAAACGATGTACCGCTGCGCCACAACGGCTTCAAACGTCCGTAGATGGATTATAGTTATATATTTAAACTGTATATGCTGTATATTTAGTTGTAGGTACCATTTTAGGCACTTTGCCACGATATATGGCGTTCTAACAAGGTAATTTCCCACAGCGGAGATGTATTTGTTTATATTTATTACTAAATTTATTATGTAAATATAATTTTCAGATAAGGAAAACTTGTACTTGAAATAATCTATTTAATTTATAGTGTCGTTGTTTGAAGAAAAAATAAAGAATCATTATGCAAATGCTTATTTATATTATATTCTATAGAATAAATATTGTCTTTTATGTAAGTTAAGCATTCTGTGATACATAAATTACTTAACTTCACTGAAATAGCAGAGAGGGCAGAGAGTTACTTTCTGCCCGGTCTTTATTATGCTGTTAACATGTCCATAGGTTCTGAAAATAAGCGGCAGAAAATCACATACTATATCTCTGTAATCATTTTTCAATTGGTATTTTTTCTCTAGAGAACCAAACATTATGCTACTGTAAGAAAACAAGTGTGTTTTAGCTCATTACTATGAGATGTGATGTGAAAAATTACACATATATTAATAAAAAATACAGTGTAATGTATAATGTCGCTATTCATTATACATAATAGTTGGTCTACGTGTCTAATGACCAATGATCGTAGTGTATAATTTCAGCTAGCCTTATCGATGCGCTTGCGCACGCGCGGCGTAACGTGGCCGCGCCACGTGGACATGCACGCGTCTATTTTGATGTAATATGTGTTTATATTTTGATTATAAGTATAATTATTGATTATGCTTAATATATGCAAATTTATGCATATATTGTAAATATATTAAATTACAATGCTAAGCGCGATGAGTACAGATAGAAATTTGTTTTTTTTTTACTAAAGTTGTTAAAATTGATTTGGTCTGTATTCTTATAGATAAAACAGGTCTATTTTCTATACTTTACGCTTTATCTCGTATGGCAGGACAAAAATCGCAATCCACTGTCTTTTTATTACGAATATCTTTGACAGAGTGTTGAGTGGCAGAATTCAAGGGTTCTGATTTTATTGTTCTATTTGTACATCTGACTTAAAGAAGTATAAGTAAGAAGTGTAGTAAGGATTTCCGGATTAAGAATTTATTGTAAGAATTGATTGGCAAAGAATTCATAATACTAATTATCATATTTCTATTTAAATAACAAGTATAGTAATATGAATGTTGTTTTAAAATAACTGGAAAAAAGACAACAATAATTTTATATTCAATTGTACCTGTAATAATAAATTCAATAAAAAAATATTGAATATTTATTTTTAGTATCAAATGTAAAAAATGATATAGCTTTATTTTTGGTAACCTTATTTTAGTTTCGTACTTTATTGAAAATTCTTACTACATTCTTATTGAAAATGATATAAATGAAAAAAACTTTTTAAACGTCGTCATGGCGCCTTTAAAAAGCTACTTCTGATTGTATTAATCGTGGATTTGATCTCCATTTGAGAAACTTTTTATCGCAGAAGAAGAATTTGCGTGATAAAAACATAAATATCTACATACATAGGTATATAAAAGACTTAAGTTACTATATAACGTACGGGCTATTAGTTGACTAACTAATGATCTAATGCCAGCGAAGACTCTTTAATTCTGGCATTTAGCAGGGTGGGCAGAAGGAACCTGGGAACTTAGTGTTAACACATTCCGTTCCCATCTAAATGTATGACAGAGTGAACTGTTAAAAACTCGAAAAAATTAAGAAATTAACTGAAATAAATACAAATGACGAATGCAGGGAAAATTATTAACAATATCATAATACTTTAAGATAACGAAGACCAAAAAAGAAGTTAATAAACAACCAAGGTCAATAGAAATTTATCAATAGTAATATGAGTTTACGCGTAGTTTACGAGTAAGAGGAAAACGTGCGCCCGCGCCGAAGGTCTACGCTTGCATAATAATGGCGGTTATTTCCTGAATTATCGCAATAAAAATATTTATTTATAGATAAAATAAGAGTTTTATTATTATTATGCTGTCACCTGCATGTTTGTGTTGTAGACTATTTACTGAGATATTATAGAAATAGAAGCGTAATTACTTTCGTGATGGTTGTAGGTTCGATTTCTATTGTTTTTTTATTTATTTGGTATGATAAGGAAACACGGTGTTGAGTTCTGCGAATTAAGAGGCCGATATTGAACAGAGAGTGGAGAAAGGAATGGCTTATGACCATGTTCTCATTGCCTATGAGATATGAGGCATGCGTAAAAGTAAAAAAAGTACACTTTTTTGCTTTGTCCCGCATATAGTTACCTACTTTAGGGTAGGCAAAAGTTAAATTTTCAGGAAATGACAATAATTCATTCCTGCTATTGGGAATCGAATCTACAACCTTCGTGCTTACAGTCAGCCTCATTTTTTTTAAATAATGAAGCTAATTACCATAAAGACGCAAAGGTAATATAACTCAAAGCCATCACATAATTACAATTGAAGTCATGTAACTGATAAAACTTTTTTCCTCAGTCCCAAGGCTCGAGTGCCCTCCACTCATTTCCCGGTATGTTCTTGAATGTTAACTAATATTACCTATTTCCTATTTAGTGCTATTATTTATCTATTTAGATTCATGCTGTATACCGCATATAGTAGTGTAGGCAGAGGGAACCTGGGAACCTAATGTTCAGATACTCTACTCCATAGACTACCATTAAGAAGAAGAAGAGAGAATTTATTGTATCCTATTTTCTGCGGACTTTTGGGAGCATTGTGTGTTAAGTGGTGGAACTCAATTTGTTGTTGTGTTTATTAATATACGCTAAAAAATATTTCTTTATAATTTGTGTAATTCTATTTTTATGATTAAATATTAGTATTTTATTTATAGTTTAATGTTTCAACATAATTTACACAAATAGCTTAAGTACTCTTTACTCCATTACTACAGTAATCTCACTTTTTGCTCAACCAATAACCTTATTTAGCAGGGGCACAAGCATGCGATTGTCAACGCGATGGCTGTGGGTTTGATTCTCACTTGGGGGCATGAAGAGGTAAAGCGTGGCGTTGAGTTGTGCCGCTCATCACATTATGCCCGAGAATAAGGCACAAAGTGCAGAACGGAAGTGTCTTAATGGGAACGGAGTGTTTTAGCACTAGATTCGCAGGTTCCTTCTGCCTACCCTGCTATGTAAGGGATACAGTATAAACTTTTAAAATACATATAATTCATAGTCAGTAGTTTCAGCCTAACAGGAAGCTTATTAAACTAACGTATATAGACCTAATTATCTTACCCGAATATTAATAGGATTAATTAACATTTGCTTGAATTAGAACTTGTAACTATCGTCCAGATAGATAAGAACTTCACAATCAAATACATCAAACAAATATCCATACAAAAAAAACAACAACAACTCTTTAACACAAAGAAATCACTGAAACAACACAAAATGGTCCTTCGAGCCAGTCAAGTAAATAACCTATAAATTTATTTAGAATATAAAACTAGATTTTCGTATTTAAATATATATTTAGTACACATGTTTGTTATATTCACGTGCATTCGCCATCTGAGGCGCGTCACGTGGCCGGTTACGTACAGATCACGTTTGCCGCCCGCAAAGCTATGCGAAACTAATTTACGCTATTCTCTTCATAAGCGTAACAAAAACGCTTGTGATGTAACCCAATTGAATTACCTTCTGTTTGTTTGTAATTGTCGTAATTTAATACTTAAGTTGATTTTTTTTAAAAATAATTTTATTTAATTTACCTAAATCATATATAGCATGTGTTTTTATATGCGGCCGCAGCGACTTAGGCTTATAAATTTGATGGAGGTTCGATTCCATTTGTGGGAATTCATTATTTTGTACTTATAATTGTCGTTCTGGTGGCAAGACAAAACGCAGCGCTGGCTTTCGCGATTCATGGTTTTCTAGGCAATATTTCGAAACTTGGGCGGAGAGTGTGAAAGGGTCTTAACATTTGGTAAGGAACCAAAGGTTTCCTATTAGTTGTAATTTTTATCAATTAGTTCTAGATCCTGAATTTGAATTCCATACACAGTATAATATAATTAATTAAATATATAGGAAGGTCCTGGGGCTGTGAGACAACCTCTATAAACACAATGATTTTTCTCAATAAATATGTGAAATAATTTAAGTGTATTTATAAAAATAATATAAAATTTTATTACAACAATACTAAATTTATTGTTAAAAAAGCCAAACCCACCTACTAAATTAAAACATTTTGTTATAACATTCATATAAATATAATATAAGCCACACGATCCGACACGTGAGGTAATTGCGCATATTAATAAAGTAATCTGCTGTTATTACAGGGTAACTATATTATTGAATACTTATAATATGTAGGTATTATGTAAGGAAGTAGTGATATTCTTAGATTGTGTTTTTTAGCGGTATCCCGAACAGCAGGATAGGCAGAGGGAACCTAGTGCTAAGACACTCCGTTCCTCACTCTGCTCTGAATGGGAATATAACCACATACACTAGGCACACTTTGTGCCTCTGCAATTGATACTTTTATATCAATCATCTGTATCCCTCATATAGCGAGGTAGGCAGAGGGAACCTAGCGTTAAGATACTCCGTTCTACATCCACTTTGCCTTGTTACCAGAGTGAGTAAATGAAAAATATTAAATATTTCGGTTTCCCGAGTGGGAATCGAACCCAGACCTTTTCACGTGACTGGCTCTAAATGGAAGATAAACGATAAAAGTAATTGTGCACGTTAGCTTCCCAGTCACGTTGCAGTATAAATTATTATCACTTCTTTTCTAATTTATCTCTTATAATTATTCTATATATATACATAAGTAAGTAGACTAGTGACATATTTAATATAAAAAAATCGCTATTCATTCAAAATTGCATGTACTGGCCTAAGTTACATAAAAATGTTTCATCTTACTGGACTTAACACCATTTGTCACTTTCCACAAAAATATAGCATAATTTTATATTTATAAAGACTTATTCAACTGGAATCTGGAAATCGAACCTTCACCCACTTTCACCATTTATTGTTTCCATTGAACCAACATCATACCATCCTGTCAATGGCATGTACCGTAGTAATCCTGGCCTTACGTAATGTAGCACGTGGCGGCTTCACGTGATAACTTACGTCAGTGGGGGTTAAACTCAGACAAGGTCAGCTTGCTGGTGTAGGGTGGCCATATACTGGACGATCTAAACGTTGGAAAAAATATACATGTAACCTAGGAGGAGTATGTTATTTTTAGGACTATTACTATTATAAATTCACGCTGTATCCCGCACATAGCAGGGTAGGCAGAGGGAATCTGGGACCGGGAAAATATAAAAAGCGCATTCCCCTGAATTGAGACAGAACTCACAATCAATTATGGATAATAATAATAAAAAACCTTGACTTGAAATTGAACTGACGACCATTGAATGTCAAAAGTGCCAACTGCGCCATGAGAGAAAATTAAGTCATATTGTGTTGTTATGTAAATATTACATACATATTATGTACATGTGAGTTAATATTTAACATAATATGTATTTTCTTTAAAAAAATGTTTTATATTTAAAAACTTATGTTAGTTTGTATGATTGTTTCATATTGAGTCCAATTAACTGCTTATAAAAAATATATTAATGTCTGACTTATGCTTATGATCGTTTATTAAATAGTATATTATGTATTATTAAGGTGTTTCCTCAAGAAGACAGCGGGAACCCGCTGGATTCACAGGGCGCAGGACCGGACGGAGTGGCGAGCATTGGGGGAGGCCATTGTCCAGCAGTGGATTTTAAAAGGCTGGTGGATGGAAGGTGTTTCCTCAACAGGCTTATCCAGGAAAGGTAGACTACGTCTATTATAAGTCTAAAACGGCCTATATAGATAGAAAAACCTAAATAAAAAAGCATTTATCATCGTAAAAATGAAAGGAATCCCTTTTTTGTCAGGATAGCAGGTTAGGCAGAGGAAACCTGAGAACCCAGTGTTAAGACACTACGTAGGACAATTCTGTTCCCCATTTTCCGAAAAATTCTTGAGGCATTGTATGTTGAGTAGCGGAGCTTAGTGCCGCGCTTTGCCTCGGTATCAGAGGGATGTAATGAAGATATTAAATATTTCATTCCTCAGAGGGTAAATTGAACCCACAACCTTCATATTTATAGTCGCATTAAATTTAATTATAATAATAAGTCCTACGTGTCTAATTACAATAATAAGTATAACTATAGAAAACCGGGAAAATCGGTATAGCCATATAATTTTAAAACAATTTCGGAAACTTACTTCACACCTGTATAAATAAAATGCGATAAAAGAATTTAAATGTTGTTGTTCCTCGATCTCATATTTTAGGTATGAGCATTTGCTCAGCTGTAGCAAAAAAGTTACAATTCAAAAGATATCACGTGTTATTAAAATTTTATATCACTGACTGTGAAAAACGTGACTCGCTGTAGATTACTTACATAACTATACAGTTTTTTTCAGTTTAACAAGGTACATAGAGAGAAGCTAGTGTTAAGACACTCCGCAGTTATTTGACTTTGACCATACAGACAGTACCTGTAATCTTATTATTCACGTGTATTGCGAGAACGCGCGGCGTTCAGCTCATTTCACGGCGTTTAGCTCCGCCATACAATATGCAATTTTTCGAATTAGGTCGAAAAGTGCCGGCGAGTCCGAAACAGAGAGTCCTGAAACTAGGTTTTTCTTGACTAAGAAAGTGAGTTAAGACACTCGGGACCTATTAAGATCGTTTCTTTTAGCATATTCCGCCGAATTCTGGAAGCATTGTATGAACTCATAACTTCACACTTCTGCTAAGGCACCACATAAAAATATGGAAAATATTTTTATATATAAATTGGTATTTTATAAGATATTCTCTATGTAATGTATGAATTTGATAAAGCAACATATTTATTTCTTATAGTTTAGTTTGTCTTTTATAGTTCTATATTAGGTATTAATCAAGTTACAACTACAAAAAGTAATATTTGAATTCGTTCGGTATTTCCAAAGCTTTGCGTGTACAAACCGTATTACCAAATAAATCAAATATTTTTACCGTTTTATTTTACTACAAGTAGTCGCCATTAAGTTTGTTTTCGTAGACTTTAACACGTAAAATGGAAAAGCCCGCTTTTTCCCGTTTCCGTAAGTATTTCTAGAAATCCTCTCTTAGAGTTTCCCTAGACGTCAAAATTTTACTTACTACATAATTATGTAGTTGCCTCTGTTCGCTGATTTCGATTACTATATACATATAGACTTAAAAATCTAAAATTAAATTAGCTGAATGCTGCATCCCGCACAGAGCAGGGTAGACAGAGGGAACCTCGTGTTAAGACAATCCATTCCCCACTTTTCGCCGAATTCTGGAGTCATTGCATGTTGAGCAGTGGAGCTCAACGCCGCGCTTTGCCTCGACACCCGAGCGGAGAAATAAAAATATTAATTCACAACCAGTCGATTTTGCAGCACACTTTGTGCCCCTGCGCCACGATTGGCCTATATTATATAGACAATAAAATAATATAATACAATAATAACCATGATTGTAATAACCACAGAACACATCTTTTTTTGTGACGGAATCAGCAGTTGTTTGCTCCAAAGTAACCAATCGATTCAGAAAAAAATACTTAATTAAATATTACAAAATAATAAATAAACTGTCAATACAAAGTAAACAATGTTTAAATAATTTAAAGGAAAAGCTGAAATATTTTTTCTGAAATTTATGAAAGCAACAAGAAATTTAATTTGGCTATAGAGAAATATTCTGGTTTCCAACACTTTGCTAAGAGGTTGCCACAGCAAGGTTGGCTGTCGCAATGTTTGTTAATGCTCTTAGTGGTGCCTTTACATTGGATTAACCGACTTGAAAGAAGAAAATTTGAATAAAATTTGCATTTACAGTATGTTTGTATAGACTATTTGTAGACTACTTGCGGAATATAGTGCGAAACTAAAAAATATGAAAATAAATAAATAAGCCAAAAATAAAAGCTTTTAGAAATAATTATTATATAAAAAGAAAGACAGTGGTTTTGAAAGTAAGCTTATTTTCTAAATTCATACATTGTAGAATTGTTGTTGATTAGGCGATAAAAGGATTTTTATATAAAATAAAAATTATGGGCTATTTATAGATTATTTATAATTTTCTTGCCATTTGTTAGAACGTAATGTACTACATACCGTGATGGTTGCAAGTTCGATTCAGATGTGGTAATTAAGGAATGTAATAAGGATATTTATATTAATCTGTACTAATATAGAGGTGAAGAGTGTGTTGGGTCAAGCGCGGGAACCTAGTGTTAAGACACAATATTTTAAAATAAAAGAAGTAAAAATTATGCGACATTTATGTAAAATTCTTTATATTATATCTCAGAAAATCTAGCAAAGTTAGGCAACAGCATACCTATTGCCTTACAGCGATTACACTGTACGATCAATAAAAATCAATATTGACGAGAAAAATGAACCAGAACTAAATTGCAGCGTAAATTAGTTTTTTCACACTTTTTACAAAAAACTAAGCACTTGGACTTGCGTAGCACTTGAGTTGTCAAATATGGCAGTGTAAGAATAAGAATAAGAAAAGAAAATCTTAAATTTTGTATAAATTATTTCTCCATTTGTTCTCACTGGTCTCTCACTTCTATTTTGTCTCTTTAAATTGTCAAGGCAATATAGGTAGACACATTATCACTTCGATTACATTTTAATAGTGCTCAATAGTACCTATGTACTATTATTTAATTTACTAATACCATCTAATTTTATTTTTTTTTATAAAAAAAAAGTATATAACACGAAGTGCTTTAGAGGAAGAGCAACCTAGTGAAGACTGAAGGACCACCTGGTGGTATGCGGTTACCTTCATGTATAAACGTCTACGATCTTGAAATCCCCCAAAATGTAGCACTTAGGGAAAACCACAGGAGGAAGGAAAGATATACGTTTATTTTTTGTTAATAAAACCATTAGGTAGAAAAAGAAGATGGCATTAAAACAAATAAGTAGTGTTTATTAGTGATATTTATATCTATATTTTCAACAATAACTCATACCTGCTGTTGGCAGCCTTTGCAGGCTCTGTATTGGTTTTAAAAATATTTTGTCATCGTGGCAGAGAGGAATAAACTGTTATCGCGACGGTTGTTGCTTCGATTCCCACTCGAAAGAATAAAATTCAAAATTGAAATTACCAAAAGCCACTGAACAAACAATACCTTCAGAATTTGCCGGAAAATGGAATGATTCGGTAGTGTCTTATCACTAGAATTCCAGAGTACCTTGCCTATCCCGCTTATTCATATGAGTCAGCGTTAAGCTAATTTCGGATCTGTTTCGGATTTAAGCAATTATTTCTTCTATTAAAAACTTATTTCCTTTTTAATTATTCCGAAGGCATTATTTCCTTATTGCTTACGATTTGTATAATATGATTTAATAATACAGTAAAAACATTCTTGTTCACAACCTTGTTTGGTTGACAATACAAGTTGTATTAATTATAATTACTCGTATATTATATCATAAATGAAAAAAAAACATTCATATTATATAATAAATATATATTTATAGACATTTTTATATGGCGTTTTTTTAGTCAGAAATATGTATACAGGTACATTTTTTTCATGGCAATGTAGGTATAGAGCCTAGTATTAAGACACCATGATCTTATTTTATTTTATGCCATAATTTCAGGCATTGTATGTTGAGAGGCGGAACTCAACGCGGCGTCATGTTTTGGAACATAATATAAACTTCACGAATAATTCAATGGTTGCTTACAAACATCCATGGCGTCGTGGCGCAGGGGAACAAGGATATGACTGTAAAGTGACTGTGAAAGTGGGGAACGGAGAGTCTTAACAATAGGTTCTCTCTGCCCTGCTATTTACGGGATACAACGTGAAGTTGATAAAAAAGATAGATAATAGTTTATACTAATATCAAATTTATACATACTACGCCATGATGGCTTCAGTTTACATATTAAGATATGCAAAGGAAAATTATTATCAAAATATTAAGAAACTGATTACAAATCTAATTATACCAAATGCAAAAATAATAGCTTCATAATAATGTTACTGCATGTGCAGTTAGGACACGCTTTGCCAAACTCTATTTCACACAAAGGTTGCAATTTAAATTTCTGTGTGGTAACTTAAGTAAATAAAACTAACAAAGTAAAATTATTCCTAAGAGAAAAGCTAATTATTTCTATAAATAATTAAAGTACATAACTAAGAGTAATAGCAATGGTTGTGGGTTCGAATCTAACTTTGAAACTGTCTTTAAAGGTAAATAAGGTAAATAAGGTAAATACAGAAAGATTGGACAAGCTGGATGGTTTTCAGTTCTGCCACCCAACACCCAATGCCTCAAGAATTTGGCGGAAAGTGAGGAACGGATGTATCTGAATGGCGAACAGAGTGTCTTAACTCTAGCTTTACCCCCTCCGTGCCTTGCTACGGGATACGGCGAAGCTTTTCAGTTTTGTCTGTTGAATTTTTAATACTTAATGAGTAAAATTTATCATATTTTCAATTTTTGCGAATTCGAACTTACAACCACAATGCAAACAAATAATGTGAAAAAAGCAAAAATAGGCCGTTATTTTATTCCAATTAGAAGCATTTTGCAAATTCGTTGCCCCATTTGACCCGCCGTTACATATGAGCGTGACCGCCGCGTTACGTAGTACGTACGGTTGCGACTGTACGATATTGCGAATTTTAGCCGTAACCTACTATTATATTTGCAATATTTTATGGCGTTTTTTTTGTTTTTATATAAAAAAATATGTTTTTTAATTGGTTTTTGTAAGTATATATAATTTTTTTTATTTTTTCTTAGATCTAGTCTAGTCTATGATCAGTTATAACAGGTATAACAAAATAAATGTTGATAGTTCGTGTAGTACGGTCCTGGGTTCCACTCACGAATCGAACCATGGACTTATTTTAAACATACATAAGAATAAAATCGTCATAATTACAGCCCTATAATACATAATATTACAAAATTTAAACTCTATAATATATAATATTACAACATAAGATTGGGCCGGTTACAAAAACATATCCTCAGTTGGACACGAGTACGAAACTCTTACGGAATAGCAAATAGCACATGTTTATAAAGATATGTTTTCATTGTATATATGTATATACACATATATATATAGGTTTTTATGTAACTTTAAATATGTTTACATTAATATTTCAACGCGGTGTTTGTGTGTTCGATTCCCATTTCAAGGGAGTGGAATACTTAAGACGTTTTGATAACTATAATAGAATTCGGCGGGAAGTAATTAAAGGAGTATTTTAATATTAGATTCACAGGTTTCCTCTGCTATGAGGGGGAATTAGCGTGAAATTAGGAAAAAGAGAATAGCTTTTGCATATGCACTTATATTCATACACAAAACTTCAATTCTTTGTTATCTTAGTTTATGACCTAGTAAATTTGATAGGCTCCGTCACAAAATTAGTTTCGTCACCCTTCTATTCTCACGCCTGTCATTCTCAAGATGTAGTATGTCCTATACATACTCGTACTGTCATTACAATCACTTAATAATATTATTTCGTACGTAATTTCAGTATGCAATTTGATGTAAAGTTTGCAATGTTATTTATACAAAGGTTTATAAGGATGATGCAAAGTTTATAATGTAAATTTTATAATTATATTTTGATTTGCAGCTCCTATAAGAATGTTTCGAAATTAGCTGGTGCGCGGAGAGCTCAATGAGTAGGGGACACTAGCTTCTTCCTAACTGCCTTGCCATATACGGGATAAAGAGATCTTTTTGTTAGCTTTTTGCTGTATCTCACACATAGTAGAATAGGGAGAGAGTACCTGGGAACTTAGTGTTAAAACATTTCGTTCTCATTAAGATAATTTCTGTTGCCCACTTTTCGTAGAATTTTGAGGCAATTCGGGTTGAGCGGCGGCACTCAACGCCGCGCTTAATGAGAGAGGACCTCATCTCCTGAGTTTTTCTGGGTTTTTCTAATATTAGAAACAACCTAACTTCCCATTAAGACACATTACCTAGTTGTTTAACGTAATCTAATTAGACCAAGAAAATTAGTTTTATTGGAACATTAAAAACGATATAATATATCTCCAATTAAGATAAAAAAAACCTACAAGCTAAGTCGTGGACACCCTAACTTTACTATAACGCCTAAAAATATTCCACAAATAATATTAATTTCAAACAAACAAATAAATAAAAAACATTCACAAATTTCTAGTTAATGTACAACCTTCCTAAAGCCTTACAGTTTCAAATACTGTATCGGTGTTTTACTCGATTTACGATATCGATGTGGCAACGACACCGGAAAGTAACTTCCAAGGACAATTTTAATGGTTTTAAAAGTGTAACGTAATAGTAACAAAATACCACGCTTCAATACCCAACTTATGAAATTTTAGTTCATAATCGCGAAGGCCGATTGCAAATGAGTATAAGAAATATAGCCGTGGCTGTCTGTGTGTATGTCATAATATAGTTCGTTGATATTTGTATGTACGGTGAGCCGGTGATGAAATGGTATTGTCACTGATTTAACTATGTTTTTTGTTTAAAATTATGAAAATTCGAGTTAATTGTTTTGTTTTAACGCTATGATGGAGTGAGTGGGGTGTTGAGAAAAAAATCATTTTGTACGATTTTAACAATTTTTAACTTCCACACTGTATCCCGCACATAGCACGGTAGGGTATAGGTAACCTGAGAATCTAGTGTTAACTCACTCCGTTCTTCAGTCAGCCAAAGTCAGGACGCATTTTGTGTTAAGTAGCAAAGCTCAACGGCGCGCTTTGTCTTTATACCGGGGCGAGGAAATGAAAATAATTCATTCCCCTGAATGGGAACAGAACCCACAACTGTAACGCGACGTTATAGTCAAACATTAAGCCGCTGCGCTAAGATAAGCTCTGAGTTAAATAACTTTTAATTCTTAATCAAGCGATTTTTTTGTATTTAAAGTAGTAGCGCTTTAAGTCTCACCAAAGAAAGCATGGTTGTGCAAAAATTGGATTCTCTCTTTCAAATGGTACTTAATAAATGAAGATAACAGAGTGACACGTCACTAATTTCTTTCTTAACCCAAAAAGAAAAAAACATAAACATATTTGGTATAAATAGTATGTTATACTATTTATACAAAATATGTTTAAACTATTTTCAACAGTGTTCGCTCCTTAAAATTACTTAATTATAAATATTCGCAACGGCAATGACGAAATTAGTTCCGTAGATATGTCAACATATACATTACCTCACGCTTACTAAATATACATATAAGTGTTATTGTACGTACGCCGAGTTCTGCAGAGATTCGCAATGTATTGTGCTATACGACAATTTTGTAATCATTTCAAGATTTCAAGATTACGTTAGTTGTAGATTAGTAATGATTTTATATTTAAATTACCCTGTTTTGATGGATGCGGCTTTGAAATCTATAACTCAATACGGAATGTTTTAAAAATTGGGTAGAAAGTGGAAAACGGAGGGCCTTAACACTCTCTGTTTCTCAACTTCTCTCTGTTTATCCTGTTATGCGATAAAACTTGAAATAGAGTTTTTTTTTAAATATAATTATATTATTCAAAGTGAACCTAATTATTGCGTTGATATGAAGGATTTTCACACGATGTACGTAACAATTTGCAATTTTGAAACATTTTTTTGTTCTTTCTTATGCAAATATTGTAAATAGTTCATGAGCATCTTTAATGCATTATTATAGTGACAATATAACGTGCAGGACGTAATGTAACAAAACATTTTGTAATAACCAGAGCAATAAGTTATTTGAATATCTTCCCCTCAAAATAATTTGAACTCGATATTATCACATTTTAATTAATTAATGTTAATGTTAAATTTTCACAGTAAAACTAATTTAAAAGATCAAAAATGGTAAAAGCTAAAACTAAATTTGTAAGAACATGTTCAAATGTTCAATGAACAAGTTGAATTATTATAATATTTTTTTAATTAGTTATTATTTATTAAAAAAAACCGTGGTTTACTAAACTAAATATTCCACCTCATTCTAGTGAACGGGCTGTAGACCTTCTGAGCCATTTCGACATAAAGTTAGTTGACCTGTTGCAATTCGTACAGTAGGCGGCGTGTAGTCGGTATTAATATAACACTATTATACAATTATTACGTATATTATTAAGGATATGTTACGAAAGGATTTGGATGCAAATAAATAATTATTGAATAGATTATATTACTAAGTTGTTAGGTCGTTAGTTCGATATTAGCGCAGGTTAAGCTTGTAGCTTGTAGGATTCATTGTAAGTGAAAAGCTTATTTTCGTGTAAGGTATAAAATTTTCTTAGATTAAAAGCTTCTTTTTTTCAATTATTTTGTTGTTTTACTTATTTTTAAATATATTAATTATATATAATATTTAATAATCTGTATATAGTTGGTAATATTATAAAGCCTAATTTGGCTTGTTGGACTATCGTGCACTTCTAATAATAATTTGTACATAATTATATTAGACTTGAAAAATAGTAAAAGAATAAAACTTTTTTTTTGAAACTTAAAAAACGAAAACTTTTTTAAGTACATAATTAGGAAAGAAAACTTTTTGAATAAATATATTTTTCACGATAACTAATTCCATTATATACCACTATATTAATCTTTAGAGAAGTAAATAAAGAAAACAGCCGTCACCCAATACATAAATAGTACAGAATAAAACACAATTAAGGCGTGAAATGTGGCTAACCTCATTACCGAAGTATGCGCTTGCGCAACAACTTCGAGAGTTTCGACACGTTTGATATGTATTGATAGATGAAAACTCTTACAAGGTCGAAAAAATATAATAATACGTGTTAAGTGTTAAAAATAACGCAATATTCAATATATGTATAGATTTATTTGTTATAATCAATTATAGTCTTATTGAAAATAGCACTTGGTACCAGCGGCTTCGCCCGCATGGTCCAGTGGAAATAATTAAGAGTTGTGATGCACCAGGTATGCGACCTGAGGTTTATTTTCGACGTAACCCACTCTACCCAGTGGGTAGCATCAAAAGTATAACGTTCTGTAATAAAGCTTTAGATATGGGATGGACGGAAATGGACTATTTAACACAAAAAGGGTTTTGTTAATCTAAACTAATAGATTTTGAGTTTAACACAGTATGTAAATTTAAACGAAAAAAAATATGTTCTTTGTATAAACCATTGGGGAAATGATCTTAAATCAATTTTCATCATTTTTTACAGAAATATTTCGCCACCTAATATTTGAATTCACAACTAACTGTTGTCATCCATTTCTTAACAACAATACTGTAATATAAAACAATTGAATTTTTATTAAAATTCCACAGTAAAAAATGGCACAATTGAACTAGTTTAGAAAGATATTCGCTACAAATCTTGAATTCTGAAGGTTAATGAATGCTAATTATTGCGATCTTCATTATCTTATTTAATGTAAGACGATTTATTTCACGAAACTATTACAAAAAATACTATTTCAATATCTTTTTATATTAGAAGAAACTCAAGAATATATATATGTACATATATGAATGACATACATTTTCACCAAGTAAATTGTATTTAAGGACTCGTTTGTTTGGCGGAAAGTGGGGAACGGAAATGTCTCAATGGGAACGGAGTGTAAAAATTATACAAATTATATTAAATGCTTACAGATCAAGAGCTGAGAGCGGACACTTCATTTTCCAGGTTCTTTCGTCACGCCTTTGACACCAAATTGGAATAGAACATTTGTGAATATTATCATCTTAGACACTGTCTTGGCGCAGTGATGAAGAAAGGGGAGCTTTCTCCCTCTTTTTAGTTTCACGCTGTTTCCCGCACTTAGCAGGGTAGGAAGAAGGAATTTGGGTACCCAGTGCTAAGACACTCCGTTTCTCATTAGGAAACTTCCGTTTCCCACTTTGTGCCAAATTCTTGAAACGATCAGATATCCTAAAAATATTACTACAATAAACCTCAGCTTAATCTAACCAACTATATCAATTCAAATGTAAGCTAGTGACCTCTCTCTCTATATTTAGATTAAAACCGTCTTGTATTGGACAAGACCTACATATGTACAATAATGATACCGTGACATCAGGTATCGTAACAGTTAATTTAACCAAATAATTTTTCGCAATGAGTAACAGTTAGTGTGGTTGCGGTTACATCACCAGACCGGTTACCGATCTTCACCTTCATGATGTAAGATGTCAAGGTTCCCAGTGCAATCGTTTTGTTCTTTCGTTTTGTAACAGTGAGAGGTATGAGATGTAACAAGACTAGGCTTTTTTCTGGCGTTGCTTGTTAATAGTGAATAATAGATAACAAGATATTTCGTTCTTTGCTTTTCACTCCAGCTCGAGACATTGCGTGCTTAGTAATATTTTAATCTCCAGTTTTGTCTTGGGAGAGTGGAAATGTGAGTGGAGATAAAAACAGTACGAATCCACAATTATTGTGCTTACACTTACACTTTGACGCTGTTTTACTGATTCGAGATGGTAATGATTGGTAAGTGAGGAAAGATAAAAAAAAAGGAGCAGAAGTTTTTACTCTGCTATACTGAAGACATTCGGAACGTACCTATGTATAAATATTTTTTTTTATATATTTGAAATAAAGTATATTTTTTATATATAATTTTATATATAAAATAAATAAACGGAATACAGGGAAAGGTATAAGAGATTTATCACTCCTTTCATGATGAAATTAAAAAAAAACAGCAAAATCCTTAAATTTCTTTAAAATAATCTATACACATATAAAACATAAAACATATTAATTCTTATTCATATATTATTTTCCATTCTGATGGATGATGACAAAAGATGGACATGTCCAAACGGTCTCCACCTGCCCTTGAATCACTATCGTCAACCACTCATGTTGTTTGCTTTTCGCAATAGTAAAGCAAGCTAATCAACTATTATCTGTGACGTAACGCCAATATATGCCAAGGTTTGTAGAGAAATGTTCTATTCATCGGTTTATCTTCGATTGCATAATGTATAGCGTTAAGTAGGTTTTACAAGATTACTATATATATTGAAGAAATATGCCTTTGCTAGTATTAGAAACGGAATTAAGATTGTTATTTAAAGCTGTTGTTTGTTTGTTTGTTTGTATTGGATGGACTAAAATACTAAATTGTATTTTCAAGAGATTAATAATAATAGCTATATAATTATTTAATCTGATAAGGTGTATTTTATCCTAAAAATAAACAATCATCATCATCATCATCATCAACAGCCATCTTTTGTCCACTGCTGGACATAGGCCTTCCCCAATTCTCGCCCCCACACTTGATCCAAAACAATATTAACATACAATTTTAATTTTGCAATCTCTAGGTTATTTAGTCCATAATCCATGATAATTTGTTAATTAAATATATATTTTTTGAGAATCTATTTTTTTAGCTTGACGCTGTATTCCGCACGTAGCAGGGTAGATAGAGGGAACCTGGGAACCTGTTAACACACTCCGTTTCCATTACAATACTTTCGTTCCCCACTTCCTTCTCCTCCTTCGACCTAAAAAATACTTAAACCGAGAAAAAATCTGTTACCACCATTGCTCTCATAACATTTTAAAGCCAATAAAAAAATCTTATTTAACAATTCAGTTTTGCATCACGTAAGTCAAATTCAATCTAGGCCATAGATCTTTTGATTAATCTGTTATGCAACGAGTTGCATCATAATCGGTCCAGTTATGCATGTAAGCCAAGGTTTTGAGTTCAGGTCAACTTTTTCATAACAACTTATGTTTTTAAGGGCGTATGTATATTATATGTGTTTTATGTTACGTATGTTTTTTTTTGTATTGAATTGTATAATTTTGGATTATTACAACAGTTTTAAAGATTAATGTTGGTGTAGCGGATTTTTTTAAATTTTTTGAGTTATAAATAATTTTATATTATCTTCATGCTGTTATAGTAGGATAGGCAAAAGGAATCTAGTGTTAAGACACTCTGTGATGCGAAACGCTATAGGATAACGATCATTTCTCTCTGTCTTTTTTGTCAAATGCAGAGTATATAATAATAATATTTACTAGGATTTTTTTTCAATTTAATTTTATTTAAAACAAAACTACTTATTAATATACTTATGTATAAACTTTGACTTCAGTTAAAATAATTATGATTTACCAATCCAATTGCCTCAATAGTACCGTTTACCTAAAGATTTATACATTCGTCCACACATGCTTACACCGTTGTACGTTTAACTAACCCAATTCGATACAAGATAACTTATAACACTCAAAAATACACTTTAATTCAAGAAAATAAAGTTCAAATCACAACAGTAGCCTCTCCTTGGTTTTAGTTTACTGTTACGTAAGACAATTTAAGGTCACTATAGTTGCATAATCTGTATATTACTGTGAGAGCGACCGAAATATGTTGAGCTCTCGTTTCCAATACAATTACTCCGTAGTGGCCCTTCCACTATGGGAGGGAAGGGAGGGCAGAGGCCTTTGAGGCTGGCCAGCTTAGGATTTGCGTCGGCTAATATTAGAATGTCAGTTTTGAAACGCCAAAGAATGTATGATTTATAGGCGTATCGCATTTTCATGTAATTTGAACTGTTGCTTGTATATAGTTTTTTTGTAGTTGGTGGAAATAAGTATGTATTATTTTAGTTAGGTAGAGCGAGCGGTATCTCCATTTCATTCTCAAAAGGGCATCTTAAGCCTACACTTCTTCAAGCCACAGGCAGACTCCTGACTCTACGACGTTATGGGTATACTCTTAGTGAATTCATCAAATGGTTTAGAAGTTTCGAAGTATCGAGGAAACCAAAAGATATCGAGGAATCATTCGTCCGAATTGAAATCGAACCTACACCAGTCGTGTACAGTAAATTTTGTGTATTATGTTTTTAGTTATTGTGTATATTTTAATTACTTGGGAATAGATTCTTAACCTTCAATTACTAAGACGTAATAAATTTGAACATTGAATTTAACTTTGTTGTAATTTCATTAACAAATTATGATAGTTATCTTTTCGATCATTGAGATTACATATATGTAATTTACTTAGCAACCTTCGTGGCTTAATGGAACACATTGACACGAGTCGATATAGGTGATAGTGGGTTCGAAAATCTTGTATTTGAAATATTTTTTATATAATCCAATCTAATCTAGCTCCTAGCGGGGTAGTCGGAGAGAAAGGAGCGCCAAACGCGAACGAATGGAGCTGTATTTTTTATCTGATCTGGTTATAGTTGTATATTTTCATTTAACCGTTTTAAATGAAACTCTTTAACCATATTCGGATTACGGTCGGAATCGGGTATATTTCCAAAAATATAGTTTCCATAATTTTAAACATTTTAGTGGAGTTCATTTAAAATGTGTAATAATTGCTAAAATCCAGGAAATTATAAAATCTAAAAATATAATTAAAAAATCGTATTCATTTTGCCATCCGGGTAAAGTTTGGCGTTGAGTTCCGCCACTCAGCACGCAGTATCTCTAAAACTGAATGGGCACTGACTGAACTGAACTGAACAAATATGGGAACAGAGATAAAGCTGCTCAAAAAATGTGAAACGTACCTATTAAAATGTACATGTAAATATACTTACATAGAAATATACATCCACAAATAATGCTAATTACTTCTTATTCCATGAGATAGTTTAAAATGTAAAATGATGTATACCGTTCTCTTTACTGTGATCGTCACCTTGACATGTATGATGATTTCGTATACTCAGTTATTACATTAGCTTCATCTGCCTTTGAATAGATATACCCTATTAAAATAAGTCTCGTAGAGTCTTACCAACTGGTCCAGGTCTTTACTCACTGGTCCAAGCCTTACGTCAAATATAAGCATTACACCTACTTTATGATCCAAGACAAATAACTTAAAAATAGTTTCAGCTCACTTTATATTTTTTACTAAAGCTATTAAGCCGAGCTAGTATTTACGAGCTAGAGTTCTATGAAAAAGTGATCAATGTCAAGGTTCCACGGAGGGGGACGAGGCGCCAGTTCTCAGTGGTTGTGGGCCATCCGCGTAGAACTGTGCCGGGCGTAGGGTAACAACGGGTTTGTGGAAACTGTGAAAAGTAAAGTAAAAGTATAATACTCTTTCTTGTACATTGGATAAGAAAATATAATATACGACATTGATAAAACATATATAAAACAGTATAAAGAAACCGGCCTTATCACTATAGGAGAAGAAGAATGTATTAAACAACTTTTTTTATTGACAGTTAGTCTATCAGGGAATAAGGAATGTTGTGGTATATTTGAAACCTTCAGTTGAAGAAGATAGACTATAATCAAACTAGTAACCGCCTGCAACTTCGTATCCGTGAACTATGAAATGTAAAACCACGTTTTATACCGTTCCAGCAGGAGTTCCGAGAAATCTATGACTTCATATAATTTTACGAAATTTATATGTTAATTATGAAAGCATTTAATAATATAATATAACTATACTATACCCTTATTTAGAGGATGATTATATGAGGGAATTGCACAATTTCATCATAACATATATAATAACTAGCGGACGCGCGCAGCTTCGCTTGCGTATTTAGGGGTGAATTCTAATAAACCATTAAACATGTTCAATGAAATATTTGTAAGAGTCTAAATTTCAAATTTTATAAAAATCGGTGGCGATTTAAAGATTTCTCCATACAAACTTGCAACCCCTTATTTTCACCCTTAGGGGGTGAATTCTGGAAAACCATGAAACATACGTTCAATTAAATATTTTTAAGAGTCTAAATATCAAATTTTATAAAAATCGGTGGCGATTTAAGAATTTACCCTTTCAACTCCTTATTTGCACCCTTAGGGGGTGAATTCTAGAAAACCATGAAACATATGTTTAATTATATACATTTAAGAGTCTGAATTTCAAATTTTATAAAAATTGGTGACGATTTCAAAAAAACCTATACAAACTTTCAACCCCTTATTTGCACCCTTAGGGGGAGAATTCTAGAAAACGACGAAACACGTGTTCAATTAAATACTTTTAAAAATCTAAATTTCAAATTTTATAAAAATCGGTGGCGATTTAAAGATTTCTCCATACAAACTTGCAACCCCTTATTTGCAGCCTTAGGGGGTGAATTCTAGAAAACCATGAAACATATATTCAATTAAATATTTTTAAGAGTCTAAATATCAAATTTTATAAAAATCGGTGGCGATTTAAGAATTTACCCATACAAACTTTCAACCCCTTATTTGCACCCTTAGGGGGTGAATTCTAGAAAACCATGAAACATGTGTTTAATTATATACATTTAAGAGTCTGAATTTCAAATTTTATAAAAATTGGTGACGATTTAAAAAAAACCTATACAAACTTTCAACCCCTTATTTGCACCCTTAGGGGAAGAATTCTAGAAAACGACGAAATACGTATTCAATTAAATACTTTTAAAAATCTAAATTTCAAATTTTATAAAAATCGGTGCCGATTTAATTTTTTTTCCATACAAACTTTGAACCCCTATTTCACCCCTTTAAGGTTAAAATTTTTCAAAATCCCTTCTTAGTGGATGTCCAGATTACGAAAGTAAACTTTTATCCAAATTTAACGTTTCTACCATCAGCAGTTACGGCTGTGCGTGCGTCTTACCTCAGTCAGTGAGGACAAGTCCTTTTATATATATAGATTATAAATAATTAATAACTGGAAATTTCTAATACTTTACCCGTTGTGAAACATAGTGGTATGATCCTGTCATTGAAATTCCTATATTTTATGACACGTATCGAATATACATATCCATGCAATGTTTATTATTAAAAATATTACACATTTTAGGTGAAAGCAAGAAAGCAAGTAGGTACTTATTATAAAATTATTAATAATATTTCATCATAATTCTGACATATTTTTGCCGTTATGCTGTCACAACCGTCGCGCGTCCCATTTATAGCCAGAGCTTTGCCGCTACGCCACTATGACAGCACACTGCACGGCAGGCAGAGGGAATATAGTGTTAGGACACTCCGTTCCCCACTTTCGCCGAATTTTTCGAGTCATTTCAGAAAGTAAGTCATTAGAGAAAAATATTTGGCAAAATGCCTGTAATTAAAAAAATGGGATGAAAATAAATATCTAAAAATTTCCATTATGATACAATTTCATGGTCACTATGTCTGAACAATGTCCGCACAACTCCCATAGAGCGGTTACACGCGTATTCGATCTGACATAATCCGCTTACCTAGTAACTGCCGGATGTGACCAGGGTTGGTACCATCAGGCTTTTTATGTTTTAGTTCAACTTTTTTTTAAGAAATAGCCCGGGGTTTTACTTTAGTGTTGGTTTTTTTTAGGAGACGTATAAAATAAAATAGATTTTTTTGTATAAAAAAATATCCCGTAATATTCAAAAACTTTTTTTAGTGTGGAATAATATGTTAACATGGGTCTACAGTCTGTTTTGCTAAATTATCATTTTTAGCTAGCGTAAATTTGCAAAAATCTCGCAACAGAGATGTTAACAATGTAAATATAATGTTTTTTGCGTAGCTACCGTAATTAAGCTTTTATTTGGTTTAATTTTAAATTTAGAATTTAGTGAGTAATAGCGCGGCTTTTTGGTCTGACTGTTAGCACATATTTTCATAAGCTAATCTATCTGAAAATAGTGTCTCATCTCTATTTTATATTTCTCAAAAAAAATACTATTTATCTATCAAGTAGTAACAGCCCTACAACAAAGACATCACAGGGATGTTCTCGACGGATGCTAACCTACTACTACATAACGGGACTCTACGTAGAGATGAGCTATCGGTATACTTTGAAATATAATTAAAATATTATTATGTTTTTCTTAAGAATTTAATGTTGATAAAAAATTGAGTGTAATTAAACTTTTATTTCAAGAGCCTGTTATAAACGAGTAAAATGAGCCCCATCGAAAATATACTTGTAAAATGCCAAGTTAATTCTTAAGTATTGTGTCGTTGTCGACTTCACCAAAAGAAGAATGGGAGATCTATGGGTATGGATGTGGATTTACGGGTATGGGTATGGATCTATGGGTACCAAGATCTGTGTTCACTCACATTTTTTTACGGTCCTTATTATTTTCACAAGCAAGTGTTCTTTCAGCTTATACTGGACTCTCAGATTGGTATTTTGGTTTGGTGGCTTGACTTGCCGTTCCACGGAAAATTTCAAGAATTTCTCCACATTTTAACCTATTCCCAGGACAAAGGCATAAATAATTTTAGTTCTTCTCCTATGAATATATTTCATGTTACATACTATAAATAAATCCATGACTTAAACGAAAAACAATGCTTTTACTCAGTGAAGAGATTTTCATGAACTGCTGTTCAAAAAATAAACAAACTATAGAATTGTACATACATTTTGAAATAAAGATAATTATTTTATTTTATTCCAAATAAATCTTGCAATTTCAATAAATATTTTCAATGAAACTCTTAAAATCCACATATCCACACATTAATAAGAAAACAATAGATTTCAGCATTAATGTGTAATATAAAACGTAATTTGTTGCGTGAGATACTTACTAGTATATGAGATTAAATAAAAACATAAATAGACTATGCCATACACACTCTTGTTACAATGTCGCGTGCTAACACAGTGCTCTACATACAGGTAACTAATGATCTTGATTGATTTATTATTTATTTATTTTAAATACTGTACCGCATATAGCATAGAGCAGAGGGATCATAATAAGACTCTCCATTCTCCACTTTGCACCGAATTTTCGAGACATTGCGAGTTGATTATAGGAATTCAATGCCGCTCTTCGCTTTGTTTTTCTAGCAGAGCCAGAAAATAGAAATAATTAAAAAAACCTTTTACCTTAACAAGAATCAAAATTAATAATTATCGTGTTTGCAATCACACTCTTGTGATGCCGCTCCAAGACGGCCTAACTTACGCCAATATTACGAACTTAAGCCAATATTCAAGTGTACAAATTCGAGTCAAATAAAAGTAGATTTTTATAATTTCACATTTTTCTCAGCTCAGCAGGGTCAGTGGAGAGACCCTAGTATCTAAACACTCTAGTCTCAGCTTTCTCTCCGTTCTTTTTTATCTGCTCTGAGACACGAGACACTACTTGTTGAATGACGAACTTCCATATCATATTCTATTTTATCAGAGCAAGGATGAAAAGATTTAATTGCTCCAAGTGAGAATCAAATCTCCAACCATAAATCACGTTTACAGTGAAATACAATAAGATGTTGGTCTTAGGCATTATATTTCGTGAACAAATTTCATTATTTCTAACAGAGTATAAAAAAATATTACCGATTGTCACGGTTGTATTACACGGTATACGTATTTCAATAAAACTTGCGTTGTAATAGTATTAATTGCTCTATTAACTTTATATCAAGTAACTATTTTATTATAACTATTTATTTGTGTTTTATAATTTTACTTTTCAATATTATTATTACATTCGTTTCCTCGCTTACCAGAACACAAAAAATGGCGTCGAGTTTCGCCACTGCCTCGAAACCTGAGTGAAAACTGGGGAACGGAGTGTTAGGTTCCCACTGCATAATATATACTTTTTGGCATTTTTAGGTGAAACGTATTACACTATTTTTATAAAACACGAATAATATCTTAAATCTTGTAGTATCTTATAACAACAGCATAAAAATAACTGAAATTATGTAAAATTATATATATTTCCCATACATTTCCGATTTCTGTGGGACCCCAGTATAAAGACTGGTTAAGCAAGCCAAGGATATGCTTGCAACACCAAATGTCTTAGGAAAGGAGCGGCGCAGCGTGTCAAGGTACTAAGTTCCTTTCGACTCTTGGGCAATGGGATCTACCCTGCAAATGCCAGTTTATACTTGCCTCGCTTTTTGTGAGCATTTAGGGTTAGGTAATCTGGTCAATCTAACTCAGGTATTTTAGGTTAACATTTCGTAGGTAGTATATATTATATGGTTTTTGCTGTAGTGGTATAGGTGTTTTGCTGTGCTGTTTATTTTTTTTGAGGTAGTCATAAGATGTTTGGATTTTCGTATTACAGAATTTCGTAGTTTGCTTGATTAGAAGAAATAAAATATTTCAAATATTAATTTAGCTATGACTTGAATTTGAACTATAGACTATTCAGGAAAGACATAGTAATAAAAATACTACCAAAATAGAAGAGTCTCTTATACTCAGAGAAAGAACGAAGAACAAACATTGTTCTTAACGACATTTAATTTCAATTAAGTTTTGTGAGCTTAAAGTAACTTACTAACTTTTATTTTACTTTTAATACATAGACCTAACAGTTTAATTTCTTTTTTATGGCTTCACGCTGGTTCCCGCCTAGAACAGAGTAGACTAAGAGAACCTAGTGTTAAAATACTCTTTTATCCACATTCCACTCGGTTTATGAGGCATTGCATGTGCTTAGTGAAACCACGCTTTGTTTTTTTACCAGAGCAAAATAATAAAATAAAATAATTAATTCAAAATAATAAATAATCCCCTGATTGAGTGGGAACCCATAAATAACTCGTTTTAGTCAGACTGCTGTGCTTTGCTGCTGCCACTACGGCCTTATTACTAATTGCTCATGAAGTACTAAAACAACCATGAGTTATATAACCTCTAAAGCTAAAGGAAGTACGGAACTAAACCTGGACCTTGCGATCACCTTCACCTCCACGCCAATAGACAGATAAATGACATTACGTGTCGTGTACTACAATCAATAGTAATCAATTTTCTATTCTACACTAGTATTAACTTGCATTACTGGAGGAAAATTGTAGAGTCAATATTAAAATACAATTTAATAAACTATTTTATCACATCTTAAGAAATGAGGGTATTTTTAATTAAAAAATTCCCCGGAATTGGAATCGTACCCCGTACCTATTATATGCATGTTACAAAATATAACATACATAATGTGAGAGACGTTATCTCTACAGCCACATTTGGCATATT
This sequence comes from Heliconius numata, assembly GCA_016802625.1. Classification (NCBI taxonomy): domain Eukaryota; kingdom Metazoa; phylum Arthropoda; class Insecta; order Lepidoptera; family Nymphalidae; genus Heliconius; species Heliconius numata. The sequence goes on along the minus strand of JAEBDU010000010.1, from coordinate 1,855,736 downwards.
AGCAATATCATTATGCTCATTTATGTATGTCACATTAGCACCTTTCAACATAAACTATGTCATAATTTAATTATCTTTTTATTGCTTTACATCATTGAAATTTCTCCGCTCTGGGAGATAAAGGGCGGCGTTGAATTTCGCCACGTTTCGATGCAATGTCTCGAAAATTGGCAATTGGAAAGTAGATTATCTAGTAAGGTGAAGTTTTTTATTAAATCATTTGTTTTGAAAATATTTTTCAATATCGAAATTACCATGTGTGAAAATTGACTCTACAAGTATCTAGTTTATATTCAGTCGTATTTCTACCAACTCCAAGGCAATGGTTAATGTTTTTATCTGATACGATTGTTAAGGAATCGATTAATCTTCATATTTTTGCTGTATTAAAAACGCTCAGCGCGGCGTCAAAGCTTGCCATTCGAAAGTGGAGAACGGAGTCTTTTGACACTAGGTGCCATTTGCCTACCCTGCTATCAAAGGAATACAATGCAGAAATAGAAATTATAGGTTCACAACTTCACATATTTTTTTTATCATATACAGGGTGGAAGTGTCAGCGCCACTTTAAATGAAACTACAGTTTCAACTACTCTATAAAAGCCAAATATAATTCGGAAAAAAATAATTCTCAAAAATGAAAAAGTTATTTTTTCAAACAAAATAAATAATAAAATTATCGTTTTAAAATAAAACGCCATTTGTAAAGTATAACATAGGCACGCACACACTTACCTGTCAAAGCGGCAACGTCGCATACGTATGTGTGCGTGACACGAAATACAGGTATGGATAAAAATCGTGAAATGAAAAAAAAACCCTACGTCCAAACCGTTGAGGTACCTTGATTATTTTTTTTAATTCTGGGTTTGAAATATTTTACCCTATATGCAGTTTCAGTAAAAGAAGCGCTGCCTCTTCCACCCTGTATATATTTTATATAATTTCAAATAGTTTAGATACTCAGCTAGGTTTCACAAGCGTCTCGTCAATTGCACGGGTTGCATCACAAATTGTCGATCCATGTGTGTCGACACACTTGTAAGGACACATTTGAGCTTCGAGATGTCAAATTAGCTGATTTTGAGTTATTTTACATATAATATTATACTGTTATAATGTTTGACTGTAAAGTGGTTGTGGGTTTGATCCCCACTTATGGGAGTGGAATATAATATTATCGTTTCCTTGCTTTGGTAACGAGGTAAAGTGCAGTGTTGAGTTCCGTCACTTAATACGTCTTGAAAATGGTAATGAAATTTCTTATTTTATATTATAATTTACTAAAATGTATTTGAAATAGGTTTCAAATACATTTTAGTTCTATTCACAAAGTATGTGAAAGCTCTATTTTTTGCTGTATATATAGTTTTTTTTATTTTCCCGTCCAAATCTTGAGAAACACCTATTATGTATATTTATTTATTAATTTTTACATGGGGTATCGTCCGACTAAATATATGGAAATAACTGCGAGTTGTGTATGTACAGATAACATATTCTAAATGCCTGAGGTTACAATTGACATCCAAACGATTAACGTGATGTGTGTTTTTCTATATAATACGACATTTCATATTAATATGAACTAGAAATTCCTAAGAGTAGAGTGTTTAAAAAAATAAAATCCATTAGCTATACAATATTAGTATAGAAACATAGAGTCACTACCTACAAAATTGAAGTAAAAACAAAATATTCACTATTTTAACCTAAAGTACTACTAAAATATACTTTGCATTGAAGTATCGGTATAACAATACTTTAATTAAATTGATATTTTAATGAACATACACACTGAAGTTTTTTTATATGTGTCTACATACATATAGTACGTATGTCACGTTAAACGCCATTCCGATAGCGAGTCAATACCAATGCCATTTAAAAATAGACGAGATAACGAGACAATACTGGTTATTAATAGAGTACTCGAACTCACTGTTACATGTTATTGAAAGTTTGAATTTAAAATTATAATAGCTGGCTTTAATGTAAGTAGAACATCTACATGAACTATTTATTTATATAATTTTTTTCTCCTTAGAAATCTAACCTAAGCTCTAAACTATTTATTTATATAAGAAATCTATAAATTATAAAAATAATTAGTTTACATATATGAAAAAATAGGTCATAGATGTTCTACGAATAAAAAGAGGAAATTTGCAAAATATATAATATGATTTCGAATCTGTGGCGGCCTTAAATAAATACATATAGAAAAAAAACAAATAAACCCGCAAAAATACCACAATTCATGAGGCTTAAAACTATTTAAGCCTGTTAAAAATATTGTAACTTTGTAATAAAATGATCCAAGTATATAATCAAAATAAATATACAAACTGATAACCCCATTTTCGAAGGTTACTAAAGACGGTGCTTCAAAACAAACACTTTTCTTAATATTAGTTTATTCTTTTATTTTTTATTCACTTTTATATTTCACGCTGTATCTTGCACATAACAGGGTACGGGTAGGCAGAGTAAGAAATTCTAAATGTAAATAAAATGTAAGTAAGTAAAATCTTACAACCAAAGTTTTTTTTATTTATTATACCTATTATTAAGACACTACGTTCCCATTATGACACTTCTATTTCCCACTTTCCACCAAATTTTGCGTGTTGAGTGGCAAAACTTAAGGCCGCACAGAACGATTAAATGAAAAATAATAATTTCCTCGAATGGGAATCGAATCCACAACCTTTCCCGTTTACTGTCACTACGCTTGCCCCTGCGCCACGACTAGCCTCACGTTATTTGTATATACATAGATAAGCATATAGCAATAATACATTGTATTTACTAAGCCTCATTACTCAATAAGGCCCTAAGGTCATCCGGAAGTACCGGCATATCACGTGTGCCTCCAAAATCGGAAGTAGAGGTTTTACCTCGCGGTGATGTAATCAAGGTGAGATAGAAGGAAAATTACTTTTTGTTATTGCATTTGTTATTTATACTATTGGAATTGTAATTGCTTAGGTATTTGTTTGTAATAAATTGTTTTAGTGTAAATATGTTTTGTTTTTTTGCGCTTTTACTGCACTTTAATTATGATTTTTGTTTTAGGGATTAGTCACTTCGGTTAGAGTGGTTGTGGCGTGGAGGCAGCTAACTATAGAAAAAAAGGTGAACAAAATTAAAGTTTTTTACGAGTTTTTTTTAACTTATCGTGTTAATGTGTGAAATGTTGTAAGCTTTTTGACCCACTTCTCAGTGTCCGATTGAGCTGAAATTTGGATTACGACTTCTGTTCTGAGGACAATTAAATTACATGTTATCAATATTGTTGGTAAATGACAAAAAAAATGGCCGCCGTAACAAAATTACGGATTACAAATTTTTATACAGCCCACCTAATATGAATATCAAATGAAATAACTTGATTTCTAAAATACACCATGCACAAAAATGTCAAAAGCTTGGTTTTAAATAAAAATAAATCAGCTTCACGCTGTATTCCGCACACAGCAGGGTAGGCAGAGGGAACCTAGTGTTAAGGCATTGCGTGTTGAGTGGCAGAACTCAACGACGCGCTTTGTAAAGTTTTAAAGTTTTTTCAATTAATATTTTATTAAAATGTCAGTCGATTAACAGAATGTATGTAACAGCAATATATACACAATTACCTAAAGCGAACACAATAGTATATTGAAATAGTTCAGTTATGCAAGTTGTGGCGCAAGCGTTTTAGATACGAACTGGGCCAGGGGACGGCTTGTTGGAACGAATTACAATTTATGTATATATGTTATTTTTGTATTGAATTAGTACTTTGATATTATAGTTTTTTAAATTTATTATATTGATCTTTGATTGTAATGTAGTTTGTAACTTTAGTTTCATGCTGTATATCCACTTAAAGGCAGAGGAAACCTAGTGTTGGGGCACCGTTTATCGCCGTCTATATTTTAGCGAAGAAATATAGACATTATTATTTTTTTCAAATTTGTCACCCGTCTATTTTACATTTGTTTAATGAAAAATTGGAAAAGATAAAGTCCATTTCATATATAACAGATAGAACCTATAGAGAACCCGCACCTCTCACGCATATACTAATAGATAAATATATGTATAGTGGGAGGTGCGGGCTTGCTACAGTGAATTTTGAAATTAACATAATTAATTAAATGTATAATGAATATTTATCATTTCGCCTTAATTTATTACTATTTAACTAATACATGTGTCGTATTAAATTAAATCAATTTACTATATGAATATATTATAAATATGTATTTTGTATAGAAAAATAATTTTGAAATATTCTATTTCTACACATAATATTATTTAATTAAGGCTTTTGGTCTTCTTATAATTATGTCCTACTAATAATATAATTTTTACTATTAATTTTAATCATATACCATAAAAAATACAAACAAACATCAAATATTACATAATACGATATTTAATTTTCATACAAAATCATAAATTAGTGTTATCAACATAAAATTGGGTCGCGTTTACATTAGCCTCGGTAATCGGCATTTCGTAATACAATTGTATACAATAAGTATTGCTCGACCTATATCTAAATACGGTTGCAGCACGACAGGTTATTGGGGAAATTAGGGCACGCCGAGTAGGGCCGGTGACGAATTTTGACTCTTGCGCAGCATTCTAATACTAATATTGTAAATTGAGGAGTTTGAGGCTAGTGACATTGGCCAGACACGTGACAGGTAGTGGGTTTGATTCCAACTCGAGTAAATAAAATATTTAATTTCATTTCCTCGCTCTGGTTTCGAGACAAAGCTTTAGGTTCCGCCACTCAACTCGCGATGCCTCTAGAAATCGGTGGAAAATAAGGAGCGGAGAGTCTTAACATTAGGTTCTCTCTGCTTACCCTGCTATATGCTGGATATAGTATAAAGCTAAAAAAAGGTTTTTTTAATAAGCTAATCTTAGAAACTTACCTTGATCCATTTTTCGAGAAAGAATATAAAATATATAAAATCGTTAGTTGTTTCAATATTACCCTCTGTAGACGCAGTCGTAGTTATCTCGGGAACATCGTGCAAGACAAACAGACATAGCTCATAGCAGATTTGCTTGGTTTTTTTGTAAAATAAACTATAACTAAAAATAAAACGATACGATGCTTCTTAGCTTATTATGAAATTGGAGTAAGATTTATAGAGCACATGTCAATTATAATTTAATACAATTAGATTGATTTGAAAGTTATACCAATTTATATGTTTTACTGATTATATTTAAAAAATACAGTCGAATTGATAACCTCCTTTTCTTACAGAAGTCGGTTAAAAATAACTCTGAATCAATTTAAGACTTCTGCTCGAGTTTCTTCTTTATTCATTTCTATAATCCTTATCCACTGACATGTGAATAGAAATTACGAAGATGGGGTCTGTCCAGCAAATTAATTTGATTTGATAAGTGTACAACTCCAGAATTCGGCCGAAACTGGGGCAAAGTGGGAAATGCGTTAATGGCAACGAAACATCTTACCAGCGGGATACAGAGTACTATTTACGTTAGAAAATAAATAATTGCTTTCCTTTACAAGTGTTAGTTTATTACAGTGACCTGTAATTATTACCTATTTATTAAAATTATTGAGTAATCAATGTATCAATGAATCATATTACAAATTTAAATCGATATCTGTCTTTGATGTCCAAGTGCTTAGTAATATGATAATGCTTATCGATTTATTATTCATTAGACTGGTATGTAGAGAAGTTATTATTGTGCGTCTATTAGAATTGTAGGCCGTCGTGGCGCTGGGGCACAAGCGTACGACAAGACAAGAAAGTAAACAAGACGATAGTGGGTTCGATTTCCACCCGGGGATGAAATATTTAGTGTTTTCACTTCCATGGTGTGGCATCTAGCATCTGGCATTGGTAAGGAGGCAAAGTGTGGCATTGAGTTACACTACTCAATCGCAATACCTCCAGAATTCGGAGAAAAGATGGAAACGGAAATGTTTTAACGAAAGCGGAATTCTTAACATTAGATTCCCTACATGTCATTAAAAAGGACGCGCGTACGCTCGCAAACTTAAGTTATCAGTTTTGCAAGTTGTATTACTTCCTATTTACAAATCTACAATCCTGAAATTGGTAAACTCTCGGTGGGTGTGTCCGACTCGCGCTTGCCCGGTTTCTTCTAATATACTCCACTTACTTTTTTAATATTAAGCCTACATAAAACCAACATGACAAGTCCATGATATTAATAAATAATTTTTCTACCTTATAAAAGGTCAACCTGTATATAGAATAGTTTTTTAAACCTCAAAGGCAAAATAAGGTGATCTGACTAAGAATATGACGTGAGACTACAAAAAATAGCACGCTTCAGTGATTACGTTAACTTTATATCATTAATGTTTGATAATTGCTCACGCCTTTGGTGTCTGTTTCAACAATGTCTATATTAAGGTACAAATATCTATACTAACATTATTAGCTAAATAATTTAATTGGTTGCACACCCTAATCTCAGGAAATACTGGTTTGAATTGTAAAATTCTTTTTGTACCTACTGGAAGAATGAAGGCTATTGTAGCATTGTGTTAATCGTTATGTAATTCGTGTCAAGACATTTCATTCTCCACTATCGGACTATGTTTTTTATTTGTGTGTAGTAAGGCAAGGAAATGAAAAGAATTCATCCCGCTGAGTGGGAATCGAACTCAAAACAGTTCCGTTTACAGTCACAACTAGTGCTCTCGCGCCACGACTGGCTCTTAATTCAAATATTTAAATTTTAGTACTAAATCTTCGAAGTGGAATTTAAGTTCACAATCATCGTTTTTACTAAAACACCAGCAAAAACACAAAGAACTCAGACGAGAGAGACGAGAAGAACAAAGAACTACAACTTAAACATACTAAATTTTACTTAAATCTATAAAATTTATTACATCTACCAACAACTTGGTATCAGATCGACAAAGAAAGCTGGTATTAGTTATTTATATAGCATCGTCTGAGCTTACAGGATAACAGGAGTGAGTCAACGAGGGTAGGGGACATTTATAATGGCGAGGTGAGTCAATGGTTATGCAATTTTGTACGACGCGACGGTCTGGACTCTGGAATAAAAGTTGTTTTATTACTTGCTAGTGTTTCGTTAGTGACTCTGTCCGCTTGGAAGACACTGATATAATAATATCTAATAAAATAAAGAAAACAGCTTCACGCTGTATCCCGCACACAGCAGGGTAGGTAAGACTCTCCTTCAACATGTAAAGCAAAAGCCTTGCGTGTTGAGGGAATTGATTTGATTTTATATTCTGTCTTCTTCGTCGTTTTCTTAATTACTGAAGATCGTACCCATTCTAGTCTGTCCTGGTGGAGCAGCTAACGAGATGCTTCGAGACCTCCCTGTCCTCAGATTGCCTTAACGTGTTAATGGGGATTATAATATGTAAAGAAGAAGTATAATTGATCACTAAGTAAATCATAAGGTTGTCATACTAACTGTATGCGTGAAATATACTTTTAATTTGCTTAATTTTTTATTTTCATTTTGTTATTTTTTTTCATATGAAATAGTTCGTTTCCGATATATTGATTTATGTTTAGATATTTATATTTTTGTCCATTATGGTACAATTGAAAAAAATCATTAATCTCAATACTTATCAGTTCGAATCTCATTTATACATATATATTTATCAAAATAATAAAACATATTATATGTAGGTTCTGTAAATATACTCGTATGAATTCGACGTCACAATTTATCTAAAACTAGCGAAAATCAGATAAAAATGTAACTCGTCGTCAACATTCTATATATAAGTAGTTATCACGATATTCACTACTACGTACAATACGTGCTATGTATACAAATAGAAGTGCATAAAGATATGAATCACTTTTAAAATTCAAAGTAGACAAAGTATTTAAAATTTTACTGAAATGTTGCTATTAATTTTTAAGTGTAGCTGTTTTTTTTTTTATTTAGTTTCATACTGTCTCTCACTGTGGACAAGTAGGCAGAGAGGCCATACTATCGAGGCACTTTTCATCCAATTTTCACGACATATGTGTTTTTGCCTTGTTACCTAAGCGAGGAAATGAAAATAATTCATTCCCTCAAGTTGGAATCGAATCCAAAAGCGTTTATAGTCAAATCTCATGATGCTCTGGCAGCTATCTTAAAAATACACCACAAGTAAAAATAAACAAACATTTAATTTTAATTTGATGCTTGCTAGTTGTATTCAATGACATAAATTACTTTTTAACTGACATTAAATTGTTTCATAAGTACTTACATATTTGAATTGAACTTTAATTGACATCTCTGAGTGTGGAGCCAGTACTCATATTAATTTTTTAAAATACAAAGACATTATGACCAAAATGATTATTAAACTTAGTATCGTACTTAAATTACTCATCATATACCATCTCCCACCCATCCATTAACAGATTTAGGTACCGTAACTTAACCATTCGAGGTATATATTCAATCATGCCCTAACACAATGAGATTTAGCTTGCTATGACCTAACAGGACAAATGTCTAGACATAATTCCAGGAAGGACAAGTCAATGCAAGGTAATATGACTCATATGGCTATGTTATTGCGTAATATATTCGCGTGGGAATCATTTGATATAGTTGACTCTATAGTAAATAGAGGTTAAATAGCTGGAAGCTTAGCTTTTTGTTTGTTTTTGAGCTTTAGCTTTGATACGTAAAAGTTGTGCTTTTTTATGAGTTATTATTAAAAACATATTTATTAAGTGTTGTGGGTTTGATTCTTATTCGAGGTATATGGTTTATTTTCATTTCTTCGCTTTAGTAACAAGACTAAGCATGGCATACAGTTTCGCTACTATTTACAAAAAACGGTGCGTAGAAATAAAGTCTTAACACTAAACTGCTATATGCGTATACGTAAAAAAATACCTATATGTAAATATATAATATAATAACATGTTATGTTATAATTATTTACATGAAAAATATGTTCCATTTTTTGTCCAGGAAAGGAATTATATTTTTTACCCAGAAATACATATAAACAGAGTAAAAAGACAACACAGAGTGTTTATTAACACACCCACAAAAAAAGTTAAAATAAAATTACGGAAATACTTTAAATTAACATTATTACTATAATAAAAACACATTAGGTTCGTCTATAAAGCTACCTATGTCGCCAGACGTCCTTGCAGCCGTAACCTTACTTCATCTTCAGTTTTTTGTCCGCAACCGGATTAGAGCTTCCAGACCAGACTATTATGCATTACTCGGAATCAAACCTGAGACGTTAGGGTAGGTCACAGTGACTTTAGGGTCACCTTGCCGGTCGACGAACTGTTGGCCTTGGCACGGACCCCATATTACACCGTTAGTGTTTAGGGGAGAATTAATTTATTGCTTAAATGGACCCCCTTTTTAGGTCTAGAATAAGCAATTTAGTTTTGTGTGTTTGATATTTTAATTGAAGTTTTATGTCAGTTTAGTAGATTTTTTACTTATTTGTTGGTATCGTTTTGATTTATTTATACTATAAGTTTACGTTTTAATATAAAAAATACTGATAAATATGTATTGTACGTAAGGTTATAGATTCAATGCTCACGCTTATGTCTAAAAATATCTTCCTTTTCCTTATACCTTAACTAAACGATAAGTGGAAGTAATGGGTATACCCCAGGTTATTTCTGTTCCCTAGAGAAAAATGTAGTATACACATAGAAACGAAGTGATACACCTTCTGACTATAAACGGTACGATTATGAGTCCAATTCCCATTCGGTGAAGGAAAACAGTGAGGAGCAGAGAATTTTATCACTAGGATTTATGCGACCACTTCTACGTCTATAGAAGTATGTGAGAAATCAAAGAGTACACTGAAAGTTATTATTATGTATTATGCTTATAGGATATTTAAAATATTATATAAATTAATTAAAAATAATATAATGCAAAAAATTAAAACTAAATTAACGATCATAAAACTAATACATAAATAAACTCATAAATCACATATAATTAATACTTCCTCGCAATCAACTTTGGTCTAATATTTTCAACGTTAAGTAAAAAAAACAAGCAATGCGCAAGCGCAGACAAGGTGACCCGCCATTGTGCGATCACAATACTGTCTGTCCGTCTGTCTGAGGGGAGCTTAGAACATTAGACTTTTGAAATCGGTCTCTTTAAAACGGCTTTTTTTTGGAAACTGGTATAGTATATCCATGCACTTTTATAATAATAATGTCCTTGGTAAATTAAAATTGATTAATTACTTTCACTCAGTATCCCGCATGCTGTAAGGGAACCTAGCATTAAGAAACTCCGTAACCCGCTATCCACGTAATTTTGGAAACAAATTCGAAATATTGTGATGAGAGGTGGAACTTAACGGCGCGCTTTGTCTTGTTACCATAGCGGAGAAATTGAATCATTCATTTTTTTTATTTAATTTGAATTCTGTTGAAAATTTATTTTTCTTTATTTATACGGTGTATTCTTTCCGCATGAAGCTACGAAGAGAGTTAGAGTAATGATTTGAACCCATAACCCAAGTATACCATCAAGCACATTCCACCTATACTATATAGCTATTATATAATTTTATGTACATAGCAAAGGTTGTTTTCCGTTAACTTATATCGTCGAAAACAATACAAATTTAAAATAATAAGAAATATTTACATTATTGTCACAAGTGTGTGTTATATAAGTGTTATGTCATACATATTTTTCGATGAAATTTGTTTTGCACGTGTATTTTTTTGATAGTACATTGTTCTAAATATGTTAATACTAGCAACCTAAACTGGCCTCGTCCGGTTAAGCCACAAATATTATAGCCAAATTATATAAAAATCTTTACATAAATTTTAGCCTATGTGTTTTGATGTATAAACTATTTTATTGTGAAACTTCATCTAGTTTCTCTGTTGCGGCGTTGAGTTCTGTCACTCAACACGCAATGCCTCCAGAATTTGGCAGAAAGTGGGGAACGGAGTGTCTTACACTAGGTTACCTCTGCCTATCCTGCTACGCACACAGCAGGGTGCGGGATACAGCGTGAAGCTGATTTATTTATTTATTTTAACTTCATCTAAATTCGTTCAGTAGTTTTTGTGTGAAAGTGGACCAAACATCCATCCTCACAAAATTTCATATTTATAATATTACTAGGATAAAATAGTGTAATTATGGATACACAAGAGTTTTTCGGGTTGCTTACCAACGGTTATTATTAAGATATGACGACATATGTAGTGACCGAAAATTCCACAATCATTATAAATTAAAAAGTCACATTTTTACTTTATTATTTAAAAAGTTTTGAAATATGCTCGCTTTGACGCATAAACAAATAATTCAAGGACCAAATATTGTTTTCGAGCTGTTTTATTTATAATTTGTCATTTTCTCGTTCATTTACATTTCGTGAAGTTGTTTATTTACTTTATTGTGAGTGTGCGGTTTTACTTGGCATTGAAATAATATATTGCCCTTACAAATAAAAAATAAAGTATAAATAATCAAAGGATGAAACTAACTAATATCAAAGAGAGTATAGCCATCCGTTTGTAGTACTGCCATGATCATATACGATTTTATTCTAATTCGTTCTTTCAGCGACACGCTTCATCCCGCATGTAGCAGGGTAGGTTGAGGGATTGTAGTGTTAAGACAGGCTAGCGAGGCTCGCGAGTAGTGGAAGCAAACTGAGCGAAAAAATTAAAATATAAAATATTCCATTTGCTCCAGTGGAAATCTAACCCACAACTTGTCGTGTGTACATTCACACGCTTTTGCCCCTGCGCCATAGCTGGCCTCAATTACTTAAGTAATGTAATTCTGTAAAACTTGAGCTAAATAACAAAGTGTGGCGTTAAGCTCCGCAAAAATGTATCTTGAGGCTGTCGTGGCGCGTTTGGATATCGTTTGACTGTAGACGTTATAGTTGTGGATTCGATCCCTAGTCGAGGAATATTTATTTAGGAAATATTTATTTAAGGGCTGCTGAAAATGCTATGAACTCTAAAATTGGGAACGAGAGTGTCTTGACACTGAGTTCCCTCTGCCCTCCTTGCTATTCGCGAATTATGCATATAAATGTTTGAATACTATTTATATATTTCATACAAATACAGACATATAATCTATATATATAAAATCGAAAGGTCACTCACTCATCACGAAATCTCAGAAACTATAAGTGCTAGGAATCTCAAATTTTGCATAGGAGTTACTTATAGGACGTAGGTGCTCGCTAAGACAGGAATTTGCAATATTCGACTTCTAAGGGGTTGTTTTTGGGGTCGAAAGTTTGTAAGAAACTTCGTTACTACAAATGCTAGGAGTCTCAAATTTTGCATTGACGTCACTAGGACGTAGTCATGGAGACAGAAATTAATAATAGTTGTCGCGGGTGAAACCGCGAGCGGGCCGCTAGTTTTCTATATAGACAATAGACAGATAAAATATTTCACGAATTCAAGTTCATTGCTTTCCCGCACTACGGGCGAAGTGGTCTGAGTCACACGTTACGTTCATTTTGTTGGTCAAAAAATACATTTGTCTTTATAAAAGCTAATTGAAGTGCTTTCAAATATATTTTATTTATATAAAATGATATAAACCTTTCATATTTATTTGAAATATTGTTATTGAATTAGAATTACATGCATTAGATACTAAAATAAAGTTCTTAAACTCCAATAAGTTGTAATTTTGTTGGAGTGATTTTTCGGGTAAAAAGAGACACTAATACTAAGTCTCCGCCGTTCGTTTGTCCATCTGTCTCTAAATTTTTAGATGATGTATTTCTGTTTCCGTTTATAGCAACAAATAGGTACTAAAAAGTTAATTAAAAGAAATATTTAAGGGGATTCCCATACAACAGATATGATTTGTTTATATTGGTTCGTAAAAGTACGTGCCATTGTTGTCACGCGGAAAAATGTACTTAGCTAAATAAAAAGGACTCTGGTTTCTTGTGGCGGGCTCTGCTTCAGGCTGCCATCACAATGGCTATAAGTTAGACTCCCATTCGGAGAAATTAATTATTTGCATTTCCTCATTCTGGTAACAAGTCAAAGCGTGGCGCTGGGTTTCGCGATTCAACGTACTATGCCTCGAAATATGTTCGGACAGAGGGCAACGTGGTGAGGTTTCCTAAGGGGATGTAGAGTGAAAATAAAAAAGGCGGTTACAGGTTGTGTTACGTTATCACTAGATTATTCTACATCTAATTATAAAGTCTACAATGATTTATCAGAATACAGAAAGATACTAAAAAATTTAAAAAAAAAGTACTTACTTCCCCAATATATAAGTATACTTAGACATACCTTCAGGCTATATAAAAAACCTATCCTTTCGTCCTTTAGGACCTCAGGCCCAGGTCTGGGTCACCTTGGGGGCAACGACCCCTTGCGTAAGCATTGCGTCACTTTGCAGAAATGTTCCCCACATAGCCATCTCTCTCTAACACCATAAAACCCCTATGATCGACAGAGATGAAATTATATAAGCTACTTTCGTTTTCGTTTTTTAATTCCGATTTCGTTCGGGTAAAACTATTTGCTATGTGAACGTGAGTCATGGTTAGGTCTCATTTTTGTTTAACCGAGGATTTATTGTATTTCTTCATATTCATTACTAAGAAATTTAATAATACTATTTTTTAATACTAGTTATTAGTATTTAGGAGTTATTAATACTAACACTATAAATGTGAAAATTATGAATATTATTCTCAATCGGGAGGGAAGAAGTTTCAAGACCGAGCGTTACTGTACACTGTACACTCAGACGCTGCCTCACTAAATCAATATTTACCTATATGTATATAAAAAATATTATTTATTAATATGCATCTTGTTGGGAAGGAGGAAAATGCAAATTAGTTGAGAGAGGAAGTTGATCCTAGAAACCCATTTCATATATATGGTATACAGGATTTTTATCCCTTCCATTCCTTTTTAGCTTCATGCTCAAATTTATCCTGCTTCAAATTTCTATGTTCGGCCCAAATTTCTAGATTTTGTTTGTTACGTGGCGGAACTCATTGCTCTTAACCTCGTTATCAGAACTGAGAAATTAAAATAAATTCTGGAACCAGAATAGGAATTGAACCAATAAACTTCGCACGTCGTTTATTATTACTGTACTATTTAAGAATATATTTTGTTGGATTTATTGAAACTTTGTATAAATATTTTGAGCCTTTGGTAAAATTTTGTGAAATGCGAATACAAATAAGAAATTTAATAGGTTTTTGAAATCGACATTAAACTGCTATAAAAAAAACTATTAAAATGGTATAAAATGATAAGGTTATGATTTTGCGACATTCTTAAGCAAGTTCTTTTAACAAAACGTCATTCTCATAATTATATTTCTTACTGTTAGAAAATAAAATTTAAAACTGCAATAGTCCATTTGCAAAGTATTTGGAACTATGGTGATTATGAGTTCAATCCCATTTGCATATAATACAAAAAGCACCACTGTATTTTTTCAAAAATAATGAGTTGTTAGACAGGAAGCAATATGTCTAAAATAGGCAGAGGAGAAGAAGAAGAGAGAAGGAGGATAGGTAGAGGAGATGAGATACACGACGTTTTGGAAGCGGGTTCAATTTTCACTTATCGAATTGATAATAATAAATTTATTTTCGCTTCCCCGCTTTAATAAGATAAAGCGCGACATTGGGTTTCACCATTCAACAGAATTGCAAAAACGGGAAAAGCATGAGTCTGATATATGAACAAGTTACATAGTTACGTCCATTAAAACATACATACATACAAACAGTTTTAAAATAAAACTATTATGAAATATAAAATGCGCAGCGCGCGATGCACCGACCTTGGTCGCCGGGGTCGCCGCACCGGCGAAGGGCGGTGTATTTATATCGAAAATGCATCTGACTATCGTTTCGTTCAACATGTTGTATAGAAAACATATATATAACTAGATTTTTCTTGTGGCTTTGCTCGGGTAGTCAAATGGATTTTTTTATATTGATAATCAAATCAGCTTCATGTTGTATCCCGCACACAGCAGGGTAGGCAGAGGGAACCTAGTGTTAAAACACTCCATTCCCCACTTTCTGCCGAATTCTGGAGGCATTGCTTGTTGAGTGGAGGAACTTAACGCCGCTCTTTGCCTCGACACCAGAGCGTCAAAATATAAATGTAAATAAATATTTCACTTCCTAGAGTGGGGATCGAACCCACAACTACACAGCTAGTTAGATGCTTTCGTTCCTATTATAAATTATTGATGAAATTAGAGCCTGGAAACGAGCTCTGGGGCACTTCTGTATGTATAATTCGGATTAATAAAAAAAACATTGAAAATAACATTTAGTAGCCTTACGTCAATCCATTTTTTATAATAAGAGTTATTTATTAGGGTCTTATAAATTGCATGTTTGATAAACGATTGCACCGAAATATTTCTCATCTGTCGCACATCGGTTTAAATAATACATTAGGCTATAAATAATTCAAGCGCCGTAATTTAGGTTGTATTTGTTTTAATTGTATAGAATTAATAATTTAAACACGTATTATGATTCTTCACGCATCTGCTGGTTTTTGGGAGGGAGTTCAAAGTCAGAATATTCATTATTTTAATAGATATTTGCAAGTGCAAAAAGTGCTCGATTGGGGATCGAATCCTCATCCAGTCGCGCTTACAATCACACATTTGTGCCTTTGCCATACGACTGACCTTAACTGACTGACCTCAACTGACATAACAGTTATTAAAAAAAATACAAATGAACAGGAACCAGGTGCTAGGGGAACAAATAAAATTAATAATTAGTATAAAAAAATGATATAATAAACATATTGATATAATTTAATATATCTTTCAGAGAACAAGTAAAAGAGTCTCTTCATGTATTAAAATCCATGCATCGATCGATGTTCCTTATATTACTGCTGTCCTGCACGAAAAAAAAGTCTGAAAATTGTTCCCACGTACATGCATATGCATATGAAATACCTATTAGCTAACATGTCATGACACACTAAATCAGGCGTGAGAAAAAAATTGAAAAAATAAAAAAAATCGTGTGACATGACATGCTCGATACTTTTGAGATTGCAAAAGTAACAGTACCGCCAGGTGCGATGCGAGACGACGATAAAAATAAAAGTGGCCTCGCCACCACTTATGGCGTATGGCGTGAAATCATTTTTATGGGCTTCTGTTAACATATTTTGTAACTATTGAAATTAAGTTTAAATTTTATCAAATTTTAAGATTTTCTGAATTATTTTGAAAAATATTGAAGAAGAGGAACCTTTACGGTACGGTATTACGTAGTTAAGACATTCCGTTTAGCATTTTCCGGCCAATTTTTGTGTATTGAGTGGCGAAACTTAAAGTCATACTTTATCTTTTTACTAGACATTTAAATGATTAATTTACCCAAGTGTGAATCGAACTCACGACGTCCACGTTACACAGGCTCAATATCGTACATTTTATATAACTACATAATATTCCTAGCATTCAATAAATAAACGTTTCAAAAACGTATCTTCATAAGTACAATACAAAACATTGTTTTAATATTGTAGTTTGACATAGTAACACGTTATTTGCCATAAATACAAAATAAAAGCCTAAAACCACGCATTCTCTCACAAAACCATTTTACGCAGATCTATCAACCTATTGTAAACATTTAAATTTGAAGATCTTCAAAACTGGTCGTGAACCAGGTGGATACGTATTCCATGTTAGTAGAATTATAGAGTAACTGTAGATACTGGTCTGCCAGGTGGCGAATGGTATAGTAGTTTTTATAAAGAAAATACTGTATTTACACAGGTATTTTATGAGAAAGCCTCGTCTTCTTAATTTAACTTAACTGTTGTAGTAGTGAAAAAATGTAGTTATGGAGAATAGAGTGGAATGTTTTAGTCCTGGAAGAATGTTACTATTTAAAAAAAAATAGTTTTTTTATCTCTGTCTCATATCCCTATATCATCTTCATTCATCAATTAAACTAGTCTCAACTCGCAGTTTTGCCCATATTGTCAAAGGGAATTAACATATATATTGTATATATTGTAACGAAATTGTTATCGTGATATATAATGTGAATACATTAGACATTAGAACTTAGACTTCCTCAATAAATGAAATATCAGGGGCACAAGCGTGTGAATGTAAATGAGACAGGTTTTAGGTTTCGATTTCCACTCGAGAAAATGTAATATTCAATATTTTTATTTCTTCGCTTTGAGAATTCGGCGGAGAGTAGGGAACAGAAGAGTCTAAAAGACAAAATAAAAAAGAGTCTACATTTCGCGTGTAGGGTAAAAAGAACTTCTACGGTAACGCAAAAAATGTGAATTTAAATTTAAAATCATTCAAAAAAAAATACAAGAGACAAGTACAATTATAAAATACGAAAGTCTAATAGGTTTATATAAGAGGCGACGTAGAAAATTATGTTAAAATGCATTCAACACGTTAACATGAGGTCGGTGAGACCGCATGGCTTGAAACGTGACATACCAAGAGAACGGACACTCAACATACGGATAAGAAAAATATTTTGGAGTAACCATTAAAAAAAGTAGTGATTTGACACTCTGTAAAGCTGGGTGAGAACTTAGTTAAGACAATCCATTCAAATGTGAACTCCAATGTGTTTGGAATTGAAGTATTTATTATTAAAGCAACTATAAAATCTGAAAACATTTTATTTAAAAATGAATGAAAGTACATATTACCTGATTTTTTACTAACAAAATTATGTTTAAAAACACAAAAAAGTGTCTACAAATCTACTTTCATCAACAAAAATCAAACCAGCACCATCTGTCTCACAACTAAAACCCCACAATGGCTTCTACGACAAGATGGCAAGCCTTCACTAAAGCCGTGTGTACATCAATAAAAAATAAAGAAAATTCCATAATACTTATTCATAGAGGATAATGAACGGCGAAATGACCGGTCGTACTGGAATTGGAAATTTATTTTCTTTTACATAATCAAACGAATTGGCCATTCTTAACCGAGACCTAGCGTTAAGATTGTTGTAGGTATATTTAACTAACATTGTATTTTTTATTTATATTTAAATAAAAAAATATTTGTATATTTAACTAATAATGTATTTATATTTTCAGTACAAAGAAGAATGATTTTTTTAAATTGAGGCCGTCGAGGCTTTTATTTTATTTATTTTTACTTTTTCGTTCTGACACCAACGCAAAAGCCCGGCTTTGAGTTCCACCACGCAATGCGTCGAAAATTTCGACGGAAAGTGGGAAACGGAGTATATTAATACTAGGTTTATTCAATTTTTTTTATTTTTATGTTTCAATCCATATATAACAGAGTAGCCACAGGGAACAATGTGTTAACAGACTCAGCCAAAATTCAAGACATTGTCTAGAGTAGAAAAGTTTCGCCCATTTATTATAATTATAATCTTAAACTTATGAATAAGTTGTTCAAAACATCCATTTTAACATCATCAAAGGATTCATCAAACAGACAAAAGATTGCGAAACACTGTAACCACTTCATGTGATGGCATGTGACGTACGCAGGTACCTACTTATATATGTATATATATATATTACTTCATTATGTCGGTAACGCACCGTAACGAAAACCGTTATTTTAGATTAGGCTCGTGATACACTGTTTTAGTATTTAGTTCTTGAATATTTAGGCATATTTTATATGTTGACATATAAAGAATATGTATATTACTTTGTTTTTCACTTTTTATATTCTATTTTTGTAGCTTCACTATGTATTCTGTATATAGTCAGGTAGTTAGAGGAAACTTAGTGTTAAGAGTGACGTAACTCAACGCCGGACTTTCTCTTCTTATCAGAGCGAGGATAATGAATATAATTTATTCCATTGATTACAGTCAGGCCTCTTGCTGCTATATCACGACGGCCTTGACGCGACGTATATATATTTTTTATTAATATCAAAATTTAGAACAAGACATCGAAGCCATAGAGAATTGATATACATAATCATAATTTTTAATTATTGAAATTGTATGTACCCTTATAATGCGTGAATTAAAAAAAAATTAAAACACACCTTAAATCAAAAAATTGTAAATGTTAATTTCCATATAAAATTTGGGTAACATTTAAACATCATGATGCAGTAGTACGCTAATAACGTCGTCTCGTCGGGTGATTTAGCCGCCTTTGTTGTCTGGCCGCGCCAACTGCACTTAAACATTTAATGAATTAAATATATTCACTTATATTACTTTTGATTTCACTTTGGGTTCAATATCGATTATTTTACCTTTTTTATACTATTGAAGCGGCTTCACGCTTTTATAGCGGGATAGGCAAAGGTATCTTAGTGTTAAGACATTTTCCGCTTGATTTCCGAGACATTCCCATTGTCTGTTGTGTGGAACTCAAAGTTGAGCTTGACTTTCTCTACCTTAATGGAAAAATTAAAATTATTAAAATATTATCATTTACCAGAGTCAGGATCGTATCCTTCTCATTCTCCTTTATTACATTCCCAGTTGTCAGGGTCTGGTACTAAAAACACAATGCTTTTACCTTTATGCAAACAAATAAGGATGGAGAGACATGTCTGGTGTCTTAACTTAAAATTCCGCCACTCAACATAGACATAATATGTCTCAATAATTGAGGAACGAATTTTTTAACTCTAGATTTTCTCAGTTAACCCTACTATATACAGGATGCAGCGTGAAGTTATTTACAAGATTTTTATAGACATTTACATATTTAAAATATATAAAAATTGTTATTCTAATCATGTGATTTCGAAATGTTCGCTGACAAACTAATAATAAATAATAATTTTCATATATTCATAATATAAAACATACAACTGAAAAGATAATAATATATTACAGAACTTCACACTGAATATTACGACGTAGACCTAAATATGACGAGATAACACCAAAAAAAAAACTTTTATATCGCGAAATTACATAAAAAACCAAATAAAAACGGTTATACGAAAGTAGGTTATCACAAGTGAACGACCGATAAGGCACTTTGAAATTGTGTTAAGTTTGTGATTATAAAAAAATGTACACAGATAAAAAATACGAATAATACTGTGTTTGCTAACTTGTGTTATTTTTTTAAAGAGAGAATTTGGTGATGTAAGAAATTGCTTTGCAATAAATATTTAAAAAATATTATAGTATAAGTGTGCTTGTAACTGTGAACGCGATGGTTTTGGGTTCGATTCCCATTCGGAGGAATCAATTTTTTTATATGTTAATTTTCTCGCTCTAGTAACAAGGAAAGCTTCGACGGTGAGTTTTCCCGGTTAATATACAATGTCTTTAAAACTCCAAAATATATCATGGATGGTTTCAAAATTTTTTGATTAATAAAAACCGTATAAATTTTTGGAAAATTTCAATGGAAGAAACACGTAATCGGTATATCCTTTCCAACGTAATGACCGAATTTTGCTAGATATGAAAAAGTATTCGACATACCTATACTTTTTACTGACCTGTCAATTCTTTCTTCATCGATTTTAAAGATTTCAGACTTTTAAATAATTCTGAGAGCATTACGCCGTTGGTATATGCCTAGATTTTAATATATTTGCCTAATTCAAATTCGGACCTAGATATCCCAACTTCGTCATAGTCATTATGTTGAATTTATATATTACAATTTATATTTATATTTAAAAATATATAACAATATCTACATTAGGCATTAACAGATATCACTTAGCGCTCGTTTTAGATACAACTGTTTGTTATTAATATGCGATATATTACTGTTAATCATAATATTTTGACATAAATAACTGTTCAGATTTGAATTATCTTTTTGGGTTAAATTAATGTCAATGACACTTGATTACCGTATACATTTGTATAGTATATGTATGTAATATTGTTACAAGTATATTATAATTTTGCTTATCATAAGAACTAGTTACAGCATTTTTTATAACAAAATAACATATAATAAAAATTAATAAGCAGTAGAGCTTCTCGTGGTCTCCTCGTGCACAGTATGAAAAGAAAATAACCGATTGACTATGGTCGATATCTCAATTCGGGAAAACGATTCCATGTTCACGCATTGTTAGAGAAAACGCGACATACTCAATGTGTATTGTCTCAAAAATTGAATAATGGCGAATCTTAACACTACGTTTCCTCTGCCTATCCTACTATGAAAGCGTTTCGTCAACCAATTGTCAACCTCCTTTGAAAAGTAGCAGAATTTATTGTGAGTTAGTTAGTTAGTTGATAGCTATTTAAGAAGTTTGCATTTTAAAACTTGTACAAAATAAAAACTAATACATATACCCTATATTACATTTTTTTAGGCAGGGTTTAAAGCCAGAACTATCGACAATGTTTAAACACATACAAACTGATTCAACATGATTGATACTAGAAAATTATACTTATGTAAATAGGCCTTAACTATATGAAATAATGTAGGCTTATCATTTGACTAATTTATATAAATAATATTATTAAAATGAGTCTACGGGGTCACTGGCCGCTACGTTTATCGGCTACGCGCTACGTTTTGAGGGTGAACGCCCCCGTAGACCCTCTACGAAACGTCTAACAGACGTTGCTATGCTGTTTTGTAAATACTTGAGAAATATATCTTTTATTCGATAATTTATAAAAAAATATATTAAAAAAATATTAAATTTTACACAATTGCATTATTACCAATTAATGTACGTAATATTAGTAGAAAATGAATTTGAATGTATTTGTTTTTAAGTCTCGTAAAAATCCCATTAAAATTGTTTTACTCGTTTAACGTTGAAAATGAAAGTTTAACGTAACATACAGACTCTATTAATATAATTTGACTTTATATCAAAAATGTACAATATAATACATACTAGAATATTTAAATATAATAACTAATTATTTCGGTCTCGATATGACGATATCGTTGTTTTTCCCAGCTGTTGCGAGGAGGATGAGAGTTTATTTATTATTGTACTTCGAATTAATCTTACATTTGACCTCAAACGCTGCACGATGTAATTCATGAAATATCTTACTCTGTTTTTTATTGTCAGGACACTATATTCTCCGCTTTTCGTTATATTAACGCTACATTATATTACGTTAATTGTTTTAAACTAAAAGAACCTGTCATATCATTCAGAATTCTGAGTTTTTTTCCCTTTAACTAGAGGTACTAAACCACAGATTCACATTCAACAGTAGAATATACCTATATATCTCAAAATGAATAAATAACAATTATTAAGAGTTCACAAAATAAAGTTAAAGCCAATTATTTTACATGTTATAACATGTAATTAATACAGAAGGTTCCAAAGACGCCAAAAATATCTAACTATATAGTTTTTTCAAAACATATATAATATTATAATTTATATAGCGAATGAACTAAATCACCCCAGCCAGGTGAACGCACGCCAAAGGAAAAGTTGACTGCTTCTCAACCTCTGGAGTAGATGAACTTTTTTCATGACGCAGACCGAAACTCGTGATATATGATGCTGTTCTTGAAATTTCATTGAATGTTAGCGAATGTTGGGAATTTTTCGAATTTCTTTTTTGTATTTTATGAAGTATTTTTGTAATAAATAATGATTTGTGATGTTTTTGATTTATTTTTAAATATGAAAAAATTTTGTAATTATGAATAAATAATATGATATAAAGTTTAGAATGAGGCTGCGGTGGTGGCACTCAACGCCGCGCCTTACCAGCACAAGGAAATGAAAATATGAAATATTTAATGCCCTTGAGTGGGAATCGAACCTACAACCCTCACGTATACAGTCGCATGTTTGTGCCTCTGCGCCACGATAGCCTTTTAGACCTCTTAGACAAATATATTATATCAAATCTGTTGAAGAGAAAACTCAATAAATGGGATACGTCACCCACTGTTACAGAATAAGAAGTATACAGTGCAAATATATTATAATAAAAAAACTGTTTTTATCGTTAGTTTCATTACAGATTTGCGCGATTAAAACTTTTAATATTATATTCAATACATGCTCTCATACTAGCAATTAAATAGGCTTAATTATACCACGAACGACCTCTACCAAAAGATCTACCTACCAACACTTTCTAATCTTCCAACTACAACTTCCAGTACCACGTGAGAACAGTATGATAAATCTCTTATACATATATATAATATATATAATTTGCAGCATTGTATGAAACATCCTAATCGATCGGTTACTGACCCTGCGAGTAACGACGACGGTCACAGACCCGCAATTACGCGCACTGGACGAGTTACGTAATATTTATTGTTCAATTTGAAGTGTGTGCCGGACGGACGGACGAACGGACGGTATTGGTGGTCGAAAAAATTGGGTTATAACGATTTGTATTGGGTTTTTTTTGTAGCTGGATTTGAACTTGTGTGTAGAATAGTACGTTAAATTATAGTGTACATACATATTAGGTTTTTTTAAGCTTTAAATTCTATATTCTCATATAATTCTATATTCGCATGGTAGGCATAGAGGTAACAGTGTGTTGAGACTCCGTTCTTTGATATTTGGAAAAGTTATGTATATTTTTTAAAATAATGAACATTTTATTTTAGATTGCAAATAATCTAGTTTTTTGTCGCCCTCCAGGAGTGCTATCCTGGCAGAATTTTCAGACAAAATAATAGATAGGTACTTAACTGACTTTTATATACTTATAATTTTACATGTTACGTTATATTAGATTTACGCTGTACCCTACAAAGCAAAGTAAGCAGGAAGAACTTTGTTCTTCAATTTCCGAAAATTTCAACATATTAATTTTATTAACTAAAAAAATGATGTACAGGGCGAACTTACTTAAGATATTTTGGTCAAAGTAATTTTAATAATAAACTTACTCCGTAATAATTAACGCAGTCTTTCAGTAGCGATTACACGTAAAGTATATCTAATGGAAACAAATACAAAAATAGTGTATTATAATAATTTAATATTTATACATTTTGTATGTAGGAGGAAAAAACAAAATTTTAGTACAAGATTAAATTTGTTACGTGTTATTATTTCTGATAAGTACGAAAATGATTATGTCATATTTATTCTAATATTCAGTAGTATGTTATCTTTTATAATTCTATATCCTTAATATAAAAATATAAACACACACTTAGTACTAGATTAGATATTTATTTAAAAGTCAAAAGTCCGAATTTTTGATTCACAAACAAAAATCACTTTGTCTAGTATTAATTCTTTATGCTTAATAATAGTAATTTAAACGAACCAATTGAGATGATGATTGATGTAAATGTGTGTTGGTTCAAATTTTAGTAGGGGGAAATTAATATAACTCAGGTTACATACGTTTGTGATTAAAATTTTCAGCAAAAAATTTTGTGTTATTTCGTTCTCCACTACCCTCCCGAATTTGACATTGATTGTTGAGTGATAGAACTCTATGTTGCGAGTCTTACAATAAATATTGAGAAAATGAATAAAATTGATTCTTCCGAATGAGTATCGAATCCACAATCATCGCGTTTACAATTATGCGCACCTTGATAGTCTCAACAGTTATTATAATTCTAAAACGACAAAATGTAAAAAACAAAGCGATTTATTGAAATATTTCTTGCTTATAAGTTGATTTGAAAAACATAAAAATAATCAAAAACTACGCACCAAAATTAGTATTACTTTGTATAATGGCAGTATACTCGTATTTTGGATGGCAATGAACTCGAAAACATAAGATTATATATGCAAAGTGTTCCAGAAAGATTCGTCAGCCAAATTAGACCAGATGGTTCTGATGCAGGATAAACATATGAAATCAAATCATTCTGTTTGCGGTCCACGCATCGCAAATATAACGATGTAGAGCTTCAAATGGTTAGAATTGTCATTAACTATTAGTAATTTGTACATATCCGTGGTAGTTGACGGTATTATGACACAGTGGGAAATACGAAGGTTGTAGGTTTGATATCCACTATGGTAGAGCGCGGCGTTAAGCTCTACCAGGTGCTGTTATGCATATATACATGCTATGTCTCGAAAATTTGGAGGAGAGTAGAGAATAGAGTGTTTTAATTACATTTTGTTCTCTCTATTTTCGGTATTGATAGAAGAAAAAGTCCTATAAACAATATCTACCAAGTCATTGCCTCAATGCACCTAACACCTTATCAGTCACTTTAAATTTAGGTAACACCTACTTGCAATATGCATTGATAAGCAACTTGAATAATCTAATCAAAGGTAGAGCAGACGTGTCTGTCTGTGACCAGCTCCCCGGAGGAGCAACGGCCGGCCGCCCTTGCGCGACCCAGCACGCCTCTTATGTAAAAGCCATTGCTCGCCTTTTGTGTCCATTGCACTAGCCAATTAGATACTAGATTTTCTTTTTTGTTGAAATTTACTTTTGTAATCTAATTTTGTCGTTATTTTGAATGGGTTCTCGATTACAAATAAGGGTTTTGAGATATTTGATCATATATATATAGATTTTCGGCCCTCGTGGCCCAGGGGCACAAAGATGTGACTGTAACGCGACGGTTGGTGGGTTCGATACCCAGTCGAGGAAATGAAATATCTATTTAAATTTATATTTTCATTACTTCGCTCTGCGTGAAGCAGATTTAGTTTTCATAAAGCGAAATATTTAAATAGGTGTTCCCTCGGTCTAGAAAAACTGCTTGAGCAGTAAGTTTGATGAACGAGACCATTAGCTGAGCATTATTGATATTGATTTACTGATAACGAGGGAAAGCATAACGATGAGTTCCGCAACACGCAGTGCTTAAGGATTCGGTGGGAAATGAGTAACGGAGTGTATTATCACAAGGTTCCCTCTGCCTACCCTGCTGTGGATATATGCGGGATACAGCGTGAGACTGACAAAAAAAACAAAATTAAAAAATTAGACGTCGTACACTGGAAATAAGCCTCAACCCGCCCGCGCTGGAGTCGCGGGATCAGCACCGTCTTTATCCCATTACAGATGCAAACAAAACATAAAAATTGACCGCATTACGTCCGTACGATACAATTTACACTCCCCTCCGAGCATTGTCTTTGAAATACATATTAGCATGTTCAAAAATACTGATTAAATTAGAATTTTTAGCTTCAATATAAAAAAAATAAATCAACTTCACCCTGTATCCCGCACACAACAGAGTATGCAGAGGGAACCTAGTGTTAAGAAACTCCGTTCCATTAAGACACTCAGTGGCGGAGCACAACGCTGCATTTTATTTGTTTGAAATATAACGCCAGACTTACTGTTTTCAAATATAAATTTTCTTTTAAACATGGAGTGCATTCATCTTGTAATGTTTGTTTTTCTTTTCAGCGTGAGAAAAGTATTTTGGCAGAATGATTAATTTCCACGTCTCGCTTTCACGACTGATTTAGAACTTGTAAAATTGCTAAAAATGAATAATATATTTATTTTGTATGTTTCTAGATGAAATTACATAGTAAGTCATTGCTTGTAAGCAAGTTAACATATTTAGTCAAATATTATATATCTGAATTCGACTAAGCATTTAGGTACTTTTATTATAACAATGATTCTCAAAGTAAAATTCAAACTAAAAACCATTCTTTAGTGTCAAATACATAAGAATATACGATACGTAACAATAAAAAATATACCAATAAAACATATTAATATATAATAGATATAAATAAAAGAAATATCATTCGAAATTCTTTGTTTCATCTGTCTATTTTATTTTTCTTAGCCAATAAATAAATACCTTCGTACGTTGGTAGGGCGTAGACCCATCGAAATACAGTGAGTGTAACAACCCCTTAGGGCAAAAACCTTTTTTATTATCCACGCATCTAGTGCGTTTACCTCGCATTATCACGAGTTTATGAGTAACAAACGAAAATGTTATAATATTTAATATTTTTACTTTAGTGACTTTGCAAGTGTTTTTTTTAGTTAAATGCTTTATCCTGCACACAAGGGTTAAGACACTTCGTTCTCCCGTACCGTCCAATTTCGTCCAAAACGTTCAAAGCAGAACACGCAATGAATATTATAAAAAAATATTTAAATATAAAATATATAAGTACTAACTATAAAATTATAATATATTAAATAAACATAATTATTTTATATCTAAAACGTAATAATTATAATATAAAGTAGGTATTGCTTAACTTTCCACAAAAGCGCAAGGATCGGGTAAACGGACATAACGTCTGATAGCATTATGCACACAAACAAAACAAATACACATGTGTGCGTCTCTGTTTTCCTTAAAGCTGCGCATGTGAGTGTCTGTGTGTATTTGATAAAAAAAATGCAATGTCCAAGTGTGCATTTTGAAATACATAAACGTAGTCTTAGGTGCTTAAATCTAAAATATATATGTATATTTTAATTAAAGAACTACATAACTTAATTATGTAGTTCTTTAATTTAATTTAATAGAAAAAAATATAATAATGCAACGAAATATAAAAAAAAGCTGTGAGCGTACAAGTATTATGTATTCGAAAGCTTAGTGTGCGTATGTGTGAGTGCAGACTGCACCGTGTATCACACTGTCTGTGTATTTTTGTGTGGGTGCACCCTTTTAGTCTCGTCTAAATTGCATTTGCTATAGACAAACACTATTATCATCTTTATTGCATTAAATTAAAGTTCATTTTAGATAGATTTTTGATTTTTTTACATAATATCGTAACTTTGTCATTTGTTATTTTGAATCAGATGGGAAGGGAGGGGCGTGCATGTGTGCATGCGTGTGGTGCACATGTGTGGTTGCGCATGTGTGTGTTCACCTTGAAATCCGCCACTTCTTTG
Organism: Heliconius numata; assembly: GCA_016802625.1. Classification (NCBI taxonomy): domain Eukaryota; kingdom Metazoa; phylum Arthropoda; class Insecta; order Lepidoptera; family Nymphalidae; genus Heliconius; species Heliconius numata. The sequence continues at coordinate 1,827,922 of JAEBDU010000010.1, read as the reverse complement.
TGCAATGGGTTATTCGGTTAATGGCATCAAGAAAGTCAATGCCGCGGGATGCTTTAACCACGGTTAGCAAACAAATGTAAAGATAATTTTGTAATACATATTTTAAGAATATGATAAAATTGATTTCTATTATGAATGTAGATTTATTGTATAGAGAATATGTTATACAGCGTGTGCCTTGGCGTGGTGTTCTTTGAATATTTGTTAATAATTTCGAATAGCTTGCAATTGAATGTAAATTTTACTATTCATTTTAATTGATTGATGACTAAATCTTATGGGTTACGCGATTGTTGCTTGTTATTAGTTCCTCGCTCTGGTAAGAAGATAAATCGCGGCGTTGAGTATACAATGTCTCAAAAATTAGCTAGGTTTGAATTCTACCTCTTATTGTATTAATTGTTACCATTTATTAATTGAACTCGAAATTAAAATCGAAATACTTTCGTAATATAATTTATATATAATTCACCATGAACCCTACGTTTTTTATTCTAATAATATTATTGAGGTAATAATTAAAATATTACTTACAAATTAAGTATATTATGTTTGTTAATATAAAATTTTCCTTTCTTGGTTCCAAGTATTTATTATATTAATTACGACCTATATTTATAATAATTGCATCATGGTTTTTGCATTACATATGCTTTTAACAAATTAAAACTTTATTACCGGTGTGTTGCAGTAGGACTGTGATTGAAAACGTGATGGTAGTGGGTTTGATTGCTTTTCAGGAGAAATTGGTCTTTACATTTGGTAGACGAATCGCGGCAATAACTTAAGATAAAAAAATCGAAATATATTATTATATTTATATATATATATTTCTGTATAATAATATATTTCGAATTTTTTATCTCATTATTATCAAAAAATATATTATTATCTATCTAAGTTCCTTTTCTTTAAGACGTCTATTCTAATGTTTATATGATTAATACTTAGGTCGCAGTTTTTATAAAATTATAAGAAAAGTTAACCCACGGGGTGCTACTATATGGTGATTTTTTTAATAATTTCTTATCTATTTTTTCTGCTATCCGTCCATTACGTCTCAAAATACCCGACGTCCTGTACGCACTCATGCGCGCGCGCACACAGCGCTGTTGTGGTAGGTCGGTACCGTTCTAGGACGGTTTTTGTTGGCTATGCCACCATAGCATGGGTTTTAAATACCGTTTTTTTGAGAAAGAAAAATGTAATTCGAGAGTTCTATATATAATTGATTATTAATAATTTAATAAATTGTTTGTAGTCTCTTTATATAACATTTATATTCGGCTTAGTAAATAATATGAATTCTGGAGAGAACGTCTTGTAATATTTTTGTTCTGCTCTCAAATTTGAAATTATCTCATTTATTATTATAATAATATAAATTTTGGATCAAAAACATATAAACAATTTTTTTTATAATATTTTATAATTTTTTTGACCACAAAATTTTTTGACCACTTTGTCTAACACAATTTTGTGACATACTATTTACAAGAAAAATTCAAAAACAAACATATTAATTTTTGAATTTGAATAACTTTTTAGCACATATGTCATCGACGGTTAATATTTTATTTGCTATGTTTTACCAAAAATATTTGCCAAATTCGCATGTCTTTGTGATGACTTTGCTTTGCTTTATTTATTTTATTAAATTCAGTAAAAAACGACTTAAATTGTTGATAATGCTCACAAAGTTTATAAACTTATTTTGATTTCGACTTCACCAGAAAACGGAGAATTTAGAATCATGGACACATCGACTAATCGGAAAAAAGCTGAAATGGATCACAATTAAAAAATACAAAATAATAATATTTTATGCTTACTTTTCTTATTAAAAATATTAGTTTGACTAAACAAACTTCAATTGTACGTATATTTTTTTATAATGTGAGAAAAAGCGTACACTAAAAAACAAAGTGATTAATCACAAAGTCCTCTATCTGCATTTAAAAACATAAAATTCTTATAAAAATGTTGTAACGGCCTTTTTATATTTGCACACTCGTGATACATGATTTGTTTTAGCTCTCCTTTGTCTCCTTGTGCCAGTTAGTTTCGTAACTGAGATTAAAAGATTGTAATCTTAGCAAACATTATTATCATTTTATCAGTAACATATTTTTTTATGCTCGTGACTAAATTTAAACGATGTCTATACGATTATACATAATATGTATATAGTTTTACGTATATGAAAATTACATATATATAATTTTTTTTCAATTAACTGATTAATAGAATTATTCTAGCATTTTCAGAGAGGGTTGGATGTAGACAAACTTAAGATCCTAAAATAGTTGTCTTTTCCTTTTAAAAATGTTTTTACCTATTTGGTGCAGTCGGAAACCGCTTAAGCAGTTAAGTTAATTTATAGTAATAGTTTTGGGTTCAATTTAAGTAATAATTAATGTATTACGTTTCCTTGCTCTACGCGACACAGAGATATTTAAAAATAAAACAAAAACTGGTGATTATAGAACTCTACATAAGCTTAACAAATTGCCTCAAAGATAAACTGAATTATGAACAAAAACATATTTCACAAAAATTCCGAAAAATATGCGATTCACATTAATTATTAATAATATAATATAATAGTAATCATTAAGGTATAATCTACAAAAGTGAAAACATTCAATTTATAATCTGCAAGGAAAAGGCACACACAGAATCCACTTGTTTGCGATCCTTGTCACCTTATTTGCGAACCTGCAAAGTGACAGTGTAGACAGTAATCATTATAAAACCTTATTGTCCTTTATAACATACTTGGAAGAAGTTACTCATGTCATTTGTATTACTTTAACAAATATACTTTAACTGTAAACATTGCGTTTTATTTTATTGGACATAGAATTATACAGACGTCGCTGTGGCGCCTTGTTAAGCATAGTGTACCAACACTATGCTTCACATATCTCCTGGATAAGTCAGAGAGCATAGATATCCATCCTAGTAATAGTATCCTACCATTAATAAATATACACTTTAAAAAAAAAAATTAGATCTAGTTTAATACTGATCATTTCAGTAGAACTTAATACAGTTTTTTTACCTTAATCTTTGCCGTGAGATAAAAAAAGTGACAGTTTTTCGATTCGACGCCATCGAAATCATATTCTTGAATTGATATTATTGGTATGTTATTGGTAATGTGGGTCTAAATCTCACTCGGGGGATGGAATTATTTTCAGTTAGGAAGTTAGGTAAGTTCCGCCACTTAACATGCGTCTTTACCCTGCTACATGCAGGATACAGCTTAAATATGAAAAAAATATATATTTATTCAAATAGGCTTTTGTATAGCCAAATCATTTCATTAAGTGGCAAAAATTAATAGTATTTATTCTTCAGCTATATAAGCGCTTTTGATGAATTTTCTCCAGTTAATTGATCTTTATTGAAGATTAGTTCTATCAAACTGGCACATGACAGTAAACACTTTCACATTTACAAAACTGACGTCGCACAGAGATAGCATCTAGAATGTTCCTATTATGGTTATTGACCAACAAGTACTCGTGAATTGCCGATAATTAGATATACTTATTATGAATCTAATCATGTTCGTGGAATAAAAGTTTGTTAAGTAAAACTTTTTTCTTTTGTTTTATTTTGCTTTCCCTTATTATGTTTTGTGGAAGAGAATCTTCTAGCAATTAAGAAAAGAATAGACTGTTTTTCTTATTTTATGGGAGTTGATGTCCGTTAATGCGGAATTGAACCTACATATCGCCTGCAGTAGTTACTGATTTTAAAATAAAGAAACAAAAGTTTTAGTTAAGCTTTATTTAACGACTGTTTAGACACAATTTAAAATTGTGCATTTTTTTGAAGTAAAACTCTAAATCTAGGATTGAATCGGTAATTTCTTTTGCGTTTTTATCCAAGTTAAAAAAGTTGTAAAGCTCCTTAGGCGTTCAATATTATGGTTTAACGGTAAGTTTCCTGTAATGGCGTGTTGCGTTTCTTTCAACGAATTAATAACTCAAATTATAAAGATTTGATTACGCTTCCCTCGAGCGATACTAAACGTTCGATAGTTTAATGGTGTGACAGTAAGATATTTAACGTGGTTACTTCCGGTGAGAAATAAAAATGCTTCAATATTTAAATTAAAAAATATATATATTAAAAAAAATTGAGGCCGTCGTGGCCCGGTGGTATAAGGGTGTGACTGTAAGCGCGACGGCTGTGGGTTCAATTCCCCCTAGGGGAAATTAAATATTTAATATTTTCATTTCCTAACGAGATAAAGTAAAAAGTAGCTTGTTAAAGTATCTTTCAATAAAGGATATTTGTATTTGAATCAACTACACACTCAACTCAGACTAACAATCAACTCAGATCCACTTTTAGTCTTTAGAATTTTTTTGGAAGAAAGTCCGAAAAATAAACTCTTTCTTACTGTTATTTGAAGCCAATAATAATTAAGATTCATTACTAAAAGAATGACATATAATAATAATAATATAAAAAAGAATAAATCGACGTTTTTTAAATCAGATAAAAATAAAATGCTAAGAACAATAATTACACACACACACACATACATGGAAGTACGTATTTGTGGTAACAAATAAACAATACTTAACTACTTTAACGAGGTACTATTTTGAGAATCGAGAGGAATATAAAGAAAAATAATGTTCCCAAGGCACTTAGGTCGTTATGTCATTTTTTTACCATTAATTACACCGGCATCTTCCTGGATCGACGCTCTAGCTGGCCTTGGGGCTGGGCTTAAATGTCAAAAACCCATCGTGCCCTCGAATATGCTTTTGAAGGGCCTGTTTAAACAAAAGATTTTTTATATATATAGTAGCGAAGATAAGAAAAGCTAGTTTAATTTTTTTACATTTAATATTGTGTTTTTCTTAATTAATTGATATTTATTTCTATGTAATTTTTTTCAATATATTTTATCTGTCTGATAGTTTAATTCAATTTAAGAAGATATATTGTTGTCATTAAAAAAGTAAGCTGAGACAAAGAAACTAATAAATAAAAATGCTGCTTCACGCTGTATCCCGCACACAGCAGGGTAGGCAGAGGGAACCTAGCGTTAAGACACTCCGTTCCCCACTTTCTGCTGAATTCTGGAGGCATTGCGTGTTGATTGGCAGAAGTCAGCGACGAAATGAAAATTATGATTGCGGAAAACCTTCGTCTGTGTTCACCCTTACTACAATATCTTATCCGCTATATAATTTACAACAGATGCTTAAAATATTCTCTTTTCATAATAAAAAGTTTATCTCATTAATTGTTAAGAAAAATTCTTGTACATATATATATATATAAGTGCACTTCGCTTAATAATAATGTTTCTTTGTGATGAAGGATGTAATTGTGATTATGAAAGTTCTGATTTTAGAATATGCTTTTATCCCGCCCACAATAGGGCACAGGGAACCTTGTGTTAAGACACTCCGTTCCCCATTTTTCACCAAATTCTGTAAATATTTGTATTGAGTGGCGAACCATAACGCCGCGCTTTTCCACACTAGAGTGAAGGAACGAAAAAAAAATATATATCATTTACTCGAGTGGGGATCGAATCTCTGACCAGTCTTGTGCCCCCTTAGCACTGACCACTAAAAACACATATTCCTAAAACACACAGAATTGCAACAATATGTCAGCACACTCTTATCCCGTCCATTACAATTATAATACAACGACCTTGTATCAAACAGTAATTCCTACAAATGGCGCGCCTTGAACGATAATCGTTCGTGACCCATTTCGAAATAAAAATAAATGATTACAGAATCATTTGTTCATTATTTTTTGTAGTGTGACCGTGTGTGAAGGATGGGATTGACGTAAAGATAATAATTGTACTGTGTTTTTTTATCTTCTTTTATGTGTTACTTCCTATATGTTCAGTAAGTTAGGAAAATATACTACTACTAAATATGCTATTGAAAAAGATTGTGAATTCAATTCTAATTAGAACAGTGCTTTTCAGCTTTTACAATGTATCTCGCATATCCCAAAGTAGGCAGAAAGATTCTAGTGGTAAGACCTGGTGTTGAGTGGCGGGACTCAATGGTGCGCTTTGTTAAATAAGAAATACTGCAAATGTTGCAATTTTTGATGTCTTAAAAAAAACTGGAACTTTTTCAGGCTGTTCAACAAACCATCTTTATGTACTTCTGAATGCCTGAACACCTAAACTTCTAGCAAACCCTACAAGAATTGACTTCTTTATGGTTAGAGCACTCACCATAATACTACAAGACTGAATTATGAACAAGTTCCTTGTTTCATGATGTTGAGAGTATATTATATCCATTTTTTTTATAATAAAAGTTTGAAAAAGCCACAGCAGGGCTTTAACCAGCGTGCTTAGCAAGATATTTCCTTACTGTTCCATAATAAACAGTATTATAGCCACGACGGCATTTTTATAGGCATAAGTCCACAATAGTAATATCGATGACAATTCCTAATAAACCATCTATATATGTATGTTTGTACTCGTTTATCTCACTTTCCTTGTATCTCCTAAATGTAGGTCAATGTGTGAAGGATGTCTGCGTTAGCTGCGCAAATATTATCTGACCGACTTTTTATCATTTGTTTTTTAATGATTGCTTACACTTAAGGGGTGGCACACAGGTCTTTGTCATATATCTGATATCACTGCATTTTTAGATTAAATATCTTTCCCTAGTAGTAGCCAGAGAGAACGGAGCGTGTTACACTCGCTCTGGTAATTATTTGCCTCGTTACCAGAGCGTTGCGTTGCGTGAGAATTGCAAAAAGATTGACAGTGGCGTTAAAATCCGCCACGCAATGCTTCCAGAGTTCATCGAAAAATAGGGAACGGAAGTTCCATTCCAGGTTCCATTTGCCTACTCTGCTACGTGCAGGATACAGTGCGAAGCTAAAAAAATATTTTTTTATTTTTTTTATTTGGAAAGTGGAAAAAGAGCATTGTCTTGGTAACTAAACATTTACAACCTCCAATGCCATAACACAATATGTGTTACAATCTTCTATTATCAGCACTTTTTAAAGATAAAATCAAGTAAACAAGTTATGAGGAAATGTTTTTATCATCCAATATAAAAAATAACAACATAAGTATGCAAATGGTGAAAAATCATCTCTAATCAATGTTATATCGTAGGAACTCGGATTATTATTGTATTAAGAGTAAAAAATTGTATGAATCATACAAGATAATTCATGAAATAAATTCTTGTTTTATTATTAATAATTGTAAGTGTGAGTAAAATAAAAACCAAATTTTATGCTTAGGATGACACACGCTCCCCTGGAAGGTACCTACTCTAATATTCAAACTAAATTTAATGATTTTAAAATATGCGTATGACTCAGGAAAGTAATAAAATAAATACATATTAGAAATAGTAAACAAATCAAATAGAAAGCACCTTATTTTTCCAGAAACGCCAGAGAGCGATATACAGTCGCTCTCTGTCCATATTTGAAACATTGTGTATTTAGTGGTGGAACTCAACGCTTAAATTTACGACTTAAGTTCAATGTTTATAAAAAAAATCTGTTGACTGCAAATGAGTGTCGTTTATTCCAGATATAAAAATACCTACTTAACTAAGCTTCCTTTACAGTTTTGTATTTTATCCATACCTATATTATAAATTCGAAAGTAACTCTGTCTGTCTGTCTGTCTTTTACGCAATCAGGGCCAAACCGCTAATTCAATTGTGATAATATACTCATATAGAGATAGGGGAGAGCGGGGCTAAAAGTTACCGAGGTAAGTTGTTCCGATGGAAATAATGTCGCGGAGAAAAGTGATAGGAATATTTAGTAAACATATAGTGAAATGCAATGTGATAGCGCACCCATGGCCAGCATACTGAACAATCCAGTGGCACCCGAAACCAATGGAATAGCACTCGGGTGTCGTTGGTGCACGATTGTAAATATTTTTGCATTTCATATTTTTGGTCTATCTCACAAATTTTAACGATTAGCCTCGAGTATGTTAGTGTTTTTTTTACATTATATTACCTACTATTTCGGAACAATATTTGTAAATTATTTATGTTTTCTATATCTTATTTATATATTTTTTTTTTTCAACACGTGTTTTTGGGGCTAGATGTTCCCTTTTTTTGGGGCATGTTGTGACCTGTTGTTGTGACGAAAAACTTTCGCCAATTCATTTGTACCAATAATGGAATGTAAATATTGTAATTTTTCATACTAAAAATATTGTAATTTAGTAACATGCGGACTTATGCTCGGAAATCAACTCGAGGTTATGTGTCATATAAGTTCATGCAAAAAGCAGCGGATGTAGTTTTCAAATATTGCAAGAATGAGATAAAAACTGTTACCAAAGATTTGCATATACATATGAAGTGCGAAAACCTAAAGGTATAAAATTTTTGTTTATTATTTTGGTTTAACAAAATCAAAATAAGTTTTATTTTATGTAAAATTATCTTTTACTTTTTAGTTCCGTTGTTTTTCGGTTCGGTTTTTTTTGTTCAAAATTAATTCTTTTTACGATTTTAAGTGATAAGTAACCTTAAAAGGATACTTCTTAAACGAGTGTTGGTTGTGGTGGTAGTGGTTGTTAACGAGTGGCATCTATTGTGATATGTAAAACTTGACTCAATTAGGTATTAGTTTTGTGAAAACTAACATTTTGGTATATTAACAAGAAAATACATAAAAAATATTCGGGCGAATTGGGAACCTCTCCCTTTTTTGAAGTCGGTTGAAAATGAAAACTTCTTTTTTGAGGTTGGTTGAAAAGAAATGCAACGATGGGGAATCTTACTTCTGACAATAATTTTAACAAAGTTTTCCCTTGTAACTATTCCAGTATAATTAATATTTACCAAAATAAAAACAAATTTTCTCAATTTTGACCGGATTTTATAATCAGAACCTAACCAAACTTTCATCAAACTATCCTTGAAGTGTATCCTTTCAAATAAAAAAAGAATCATTAGATTCGGTTGGCGTGATATTGAGTTATTCGTCATTTTGTCGCACACGTACCAATACAAATTTAATACTTATGTGATTTTCTCATAGATACCATTGTCAAAAATAGACCAAAAAAATTGGTTCCCACATGGGAAGCACTACCTTTCAAATAAAAAAAAATCATCAAAATCGGTTCACCTAATCAAAAGTTATGAAGTAACATACATAAAAAAAAGAAACAGTCGAATTGATAATCTCCTTTTCTTACAGAAGTCGGTTAAAAAAGATTTGCTTTTGCGCCTGGTGATTATTATGATACTTTTGATTATTCCTTAAATAAACAGGCTTTGTTCGATTATTTATTGTTTTTTATTTTGGAAATAATAGCTTTAAAAAATATGGTAACAATTTCCCCCGGTCTGTTAACAACTTGCCCCAAGTCGGGGTAAGTTGTTACTTTCCGACTTCAGTCATAAAAAAAATCATAATAAAAAAGTCTTACAAAGAATACCCCAAATTACTGTTTTAATTGCAAGTCTAGGTATGTAAGTTGAATTTGATTATATTGTATAAATACTAAAATCAAGTATTCGTAGCAATATTTGAGGTTAAAAAAAAATCGGAACTTTTGGCCCCGCTCTCCCCTACTTAAGGGTATCGGGATGAACATAGGTTACTTTTTTTTCTCAAATTTGTAATATTTTCGATATATACTAATATATTAAAATACTTATTAATTTGACATGCTATTTATTCCGCCATGTTAATAACAATAACAACAACAGCTCATATAACAACAAAATGAGCTTGCTTAACGCATCTCTCTATTGAAAACTGAAAATAATTTTATAAATATTCGTATAGTTCAAGCGGGCGTAGTATTTTTACACTAGTATTTTTATATGATTCTACTCAGATTTTAGTGAACTTGCCTTTGTTTTCTCCAATAAAGCAAGATTCCTAATATATCCAAATTGAGTCGTAGTATGATCAAGCAATAGCAATATATTTCATGTCGCTATTAACGATAAATAAATTTTAATGCTTTAAAACAAAAATATCCTCGAATTGTAAATTATTACGTATTTATTTAACAACGTTGTTTACGTTTTGGAATTGCGTTGCAAATTTTATGTGATTACGACTATGCCGGTAGCCTTTGTTTTGTTATCAGAGATGCTTATATATTTTTTTGTTTTACACTATACCCCGGACATGGGTAAGTATAGGGAACCTGGGTACCTATTGTTAAGATTAATAAAAGTTAATGGAAAAAAGTTAAAGTTAAGTTAAATATTTATTTATCCGAGTGCGAAATCGAATCCCCGATTGTCGCGTTTACTTTCACACTCTTGTGCCCCTTCGTCGCGATGGACTCAATCTATTTTCATAGTAATAGGTTAATTACTACACAAAAAAGGACTCTTTTTTACTTATAGCAGACAATGAATCGTCAATCAATACACAATGTCTTGAAAATAGGGGCGGTTTGTAGGAAACGGGATGTCTTTGTTAACACTAAAACGGTGGAGTGTCTTTCAAAATTTAAAAAGACATTTGTAATGTTTATGTTTTTAATTCTGTAATAAACAAAAAACACAATGTATCGCGATAAATATTTGTTATCCTTGAATCGTGACTTTACACTCGAGCCAACGGTCAGATTCTTGCACCCATCATTTATGCATAACGACTGGACTGCGCTCTCTGATTTTAAAATAATAATAGTACTTATTACTTATTATTAATTGTATATACATAATAATTATTATTATAATTAATAATACATACGCGTACATGTAAGTATTTTATAAATAATAAAAAGGTATTTAAATATTTTTTTGTGGAATTATTCGAACCGAATCAATTATTTTTATTTATCTGCTCTGGTATACAAATAGCAGTGTTGAATTCAGCCACATGGCACTTTTGTCACGAATTTGGTTGGAAAGTTAAGAACGAAATGTTTCAGCCCTAGGTTCCCTCTACTTATCCTGCTAAGCGAGAAAAGCGTTAAGCTGGGAAAAGTTAACTAAAGACAAGAATTTGTTTCATACTTATAATTGACACTGTAGAATATCGTGGCGGTGTAGGATAAGTTAGCTTGGGCAGACAAAGCACGGCGTTGAGCTCCACCATTCAACATGCAATTTCGATTGAGGTGAAAATGAAGAATTGATATCGTCATGACACTAAATTTTCTGTCTATCCTCCTGCACTGGATAAAGCATAAAACTGAAAAAAAAACTTCTAGTTAGGATTAAATAATAAACTTTCTAGAACAACTTATCATTAGTTACTAAGTAACCTAGAAGAAAAATATTATTATTAAAGCGTAATTTATACATATCTCTAGTTCAATAACATAGCACAGGTGATAGACGAATCGTTAACTTTTATTTATACATTAATTTAATTTGTTTATTTATTAAGTAAATTGATATTAGGAGAAATCTTAACAAACAAGCTATAAATATATTACGAGTGTATACTTGTTATTTAATTTTATTATTAAATGGGTTAATTGCCTTCTTCTACTATGTTAAATGTAAAAAAAAAAAGAATTACATTTAAATCTTTGTTTTTCGCTATATCAAAAGAGACAGAAGAAACGATAGGAAACTACTCAGCATTCCATGGATTCCAATGGAAAAATAAAAATTTGTTGATATTTCCCGCAAGCCACAGTCACTGCTTTGAGCTCCTCATCCAGAGAATCCATAATGACTCCATTATAAAAATTCGTTATTATACCTTAATGCTGTATCCCGCACACCGCAGGGTAGGCTGAGGGAACCTAGTGTTAAGACTCTCCGTTCCCCATTTTCCGCCGGTTTAATTCTGGAGGTATTGGATGTTGGGGGCGGAATTCAATGACGTGCTTTGCCTCGACACTAGGGCGAAGAAAAGAAAATATAAATTTAAATAAATATTTGCAATTCTCGAGTAGGGATAGAACCTACAACCAGTCGCTCAATATATCATATTTCAGTTACACCATACAAAAACATGATAATGAAAATAATTTCTTTTACATGTCTACATGCATCATTCAAGGTTCCGGTTCCTGTATTTAATTGGTTTCCGCCAGACTTTAAAACTTGTACGAAACGAACTATCAATCTAATAACAAGCTATTGTGGGACGTCTAAAATAATAAAAGGATGCGCACGCGCCGGATTTTATACCATTTAAGAAAAGGGGTTCGATTTTAAAATTAGACCGACGCGGCGGAAATCGTTGTACGCTGAATCACGCATCGCCGCCTGTTACGACTGAAATGTATCTTGTATTTTGTTAAATAATAAATTATTATTTGTATTAATTTTTTGGTATATGTAAATTATATACATTATATTTATATGTAGAGTTTGAAATAAAGAACGATATTTACTACTGTAGCAATGTCTTTTTTCATTTCAGCTTATGCTCCTTGTTAGATTTTAAAACTTAACCAACGAAGAATATAATTGAATGTATATTTTATTTTCAGCTTGTTGAGTAGCAGAACTCAACGCCGTGCTATGCCTTGTTACCAGAGCGAAGAAATGGAAATATTAATAAATAATTTCCTCATTTCCTCAGATGGGAATTGAATTTACGAACGTCACACTTTAAATCACACACTTATGCCACTGTGCCACGATGGTCTATTAATAATATATGGTATGGTATGGTAAGTATCATATGTAAAAGCGAATATTAAAAGAGGAAGAAGGGAGTATTCTGCTGATCTTTGCAAACTTGCTAATGATGCTGGAGGAAGGGCACGTTAACTGTAATTCTTCTATTATTATTTTTATCTTTACGCAATTTTCCGCATATACCAGATTAGACAGAGGGAACCTTGTGGTATTACACTCTTTCGCCTACTTTGAGATCAGACATTGAGTCACTTGTGGCGAACTTCAATGCCGCGCTTTGTCTCGTTACCAGAGGAAAGAATTGAAAATAGGGGGTATATTCAATTCTTTACTCACGAGTGGTAATCGAACTCACAAGCGAAAAGTTTACAGTCACATGTACCGCTAAAGCATAATATGTGAAGATAAAAAACATCTTTAATTTCTTTCAGCTACTTTAGTAAGATGACCTGATGTCATTATTCTTTGTGTTTTCTTTTATTGATCTCAAACTTCAAATGGTCTGTTAATATACAAAAATTATGTACTGAATAAAAATAAAATTATATTCTTTTAAATAATGACTAAAATACATGGATGTGATAAAAACAATGTTATTATATAAGACTTAATAATATGATAACTGCTGTAACAAAGAAGCATTTTCATATCAATGAGCCTTGAAATAAATAATTTATTGTCGTTTACATTTTATTAAACAATGTAATTTGTATTATTCTAGGACATTTACTAGAAATAAATATATTTATAAATATCAAATTTATTACAATTTTCCTATAGAAAATCGAATATTTTATTATTATAAATTTGTTATCACCTTCACGCTGTCTTACGCATGTAGCAGAGTAGGCAGAAGGAGCCTAGTGTTAAGGCTCTCCTCAAAAAAAAAATATTAAAATGTTTATACGAGTACATACTCGTAGGTATATAAATGAAAAATGCAACTGTCTTTCTCAGTGACCTTTCTCTACAGAATTAACCGAATTATTCCTACGAGTAATTTTTCGCTAGACAATACTAATGTTTATTTATATGTTGTATTACAATAATTAAAATAAATAATATTTTCCTTAACATAAAACATAAGTATGGCTTTCCATTCAACTAACTTTCCTTAGAATGTAACTAAAATCAACTAAAACCCCAGTTAAAATCCCCAAGCTAACTGTAAGTTAAATTTTAACTCACATAGTGCATTTCGAGTGCAACAGTGATCTATAAACTGCAACAAAAGCAAGATGGCCGTCCGCGGCTGTCCGTGAACCTGGCGCTAAATTTACACGCGACGCGTCATCCGGTGAGCGGCCAATGATGGTATAAACAGATACGATAATGACAATTCAATTATGGAGAAATGAGAATTTAATTACTTTTTCAACTTCATATTCAGAGAGCCTAGTGTTAGAATACTCCGCTCATACCCTCCGCCGAATTTTAGAGGTAATTAGTGTAAGATGTTCAATATTTAATTTCCTTGGGTGAGAATCGAACCCACAACCCATTGCGTTTACAGTCACACGCTTGTGCCCCAGCACCATGATTGGCCTCTTAATGATTAATGATTTATTTTTTTTATATTATTAAAGAACATAGCGAGACTACCCCGTAATATCACGGAACCGGGCGAAAGGTGAAGAACGGAGTGTTCGTTTCCCACCCTACTAACGGAGCGGAGAAATGACAATAATTTATGTTCCCGAGTGGAGTTTGAACTCATAGCTATCGTGTTAAGGGTAAGACTCTGTCCCAATGCGCTACGTCATCGGCCTCATTACATATTGAATCGAGTGGCACATCTGATGAGCTTATAAGGAGATGAGTAAAGAGATGAAACAGTGCGAAGGTCAACATCTCGGTACCAATGACTCTGCGACCCTGAGATGAGTTCCTAGTTTCAACACTGACTGTACAAGTAATACTTTAAAATATTCCAGTATTATATATTGCTATGAATGATTGATTGTATTTTGTGAACAAAGTGAAAAAAATCTTTTTTTACGTACAATAGTTTCCGCTATGCCTTCTTCATTCTATGTGACATTTGCGAAGTAAATTAAGCTCCACTGGCACGCCTAAAATCCATAGAATAAATATAATACAAGTAGGTATATAAATATAAGCATCTTTTCGAATAAGATTTGAACCTATAACCACAGCATTTCCACAAATGCATCTCAGCCGCGTCGTAATACCATCCTTTTTCTTACTAACTGCACCTAAACAAAACGAAGGTGAAGGCGCGATATTTTAAAGTTATTTTTGAAGTAACATATTGCGCGTTCGTGCACGTTTTATTGCTGAATCAAACAAGTCTATTACTTCTTATTTATTTTACAAGACAGACACAATGCATCGTAAACTAGAGTTAACATATAATTTGATAAAATTTTAAATACTCTCACTCGTCACTTTACAAGGAGTTGGAATCCTAAAATATTAAAATAATAATATGTGTTTTTTTCCTCTACTGTTATTACGACTTACTGCAATTTTCCTTTCGCTTAGTTGACCTATATGAAATTCAAGTTGATTTTATTTGCACGTTTATGTTAATTTAAGCCAAAGTTATAAAAACCAACATAATTCATTTTCATTCACCAAAAAATATTTTCAATTTTATTTTACTTAATTACATTCGTAATAAGATAATCTTTTCGAATTTCTGCTTAAAATAAATTAAATTATTTAATATAAGAATCATAATTCGTTGTGAAATCGAATTACTTTGTCCACTACAAAACAATTATGTAAAAACTTGAATAACAAACAATGGACGCGCAAAGATGGCGTCGCACTTGTGTTCAGAAACGAATACATTACTTTAAAAGGTTAACAATTATGTTTATTCACAGAGTGCATATTTCCAGCCAGGATCGACTTTAAAAGTGGGTAACATTGAAAAGTTCATTGGTATTATATGCACTTCCTGGCTCACGAGGTCGCATCGGCGCCGGCGGCCATCATGCATTTTTGACGTTTATTTTTGGCGGGCTTTTGTGCTGCGTTCAGAAATGGTAAGGACAAACGCATGTGACAAAGATGATTAATTATTATAGCACATAATATTTTAATTACGTTGCATAATATTAATATTATATTTGAATTTTATAGGTATTTGTTATTAAAAAAAATAATAATATTTAGACTAAAAATATTATGAGAAATTTTGTGCATGGATTTTTTTAACATGATTAATATAGTTGCACTGGTAATATCATTAAATATAATTAATATTTAAATGTACAAATAATTTATCCTTTGTTGTGGATGTTTATTTTATTGCAGGAAATCTTTTCCAAACATAGAATTAATAAACATATAAAAAACACTAATATCATAAATAAAAATCCCATTATAACTCTCAAAAACATATATCATTCTATCACAATGATCAATAAAATTTAGAAACCAATTCATTTAACATACATACAAATGTTGATTTTACAAAAAAGACTATTTGATATCGCAAATGGTATGATTGCAAGCATTCTCTATGCATATTCCCTGCCTACTATATAGATGCGCGCGCGCCGACCTGCCGCAACGCGTTCGCGCTCAAGGGCAGACACGCAGAAACTATGGAGCTTATGTTGCATATGACAAATACAAATTTAAGTTAATAATGAAAATAGTTATAGAATTATAAATTAAAATAGAAAATAACGACGATACCAATTATGACAATTAATAATTTGCTTACCTTGTTGTTCATTTTTTTAGGATTATTTTATAACTGGAATGTAAAGTTAAGCTGTGTTTAAGCGTATCTCCTAAAATAATGAACCTCGAAAAATTGATATGTAGAAAATATGAATATATTTATATGTGTTTATATTAAGTACCATTACTTATAAAAGATGTGAGTGATGAGTGAACTATGATTCTGAGAACATTTAAAAACAAAAAAGACAAAACAAGACACTGGTAATATTTTACTTACTTTATTCAAATAAGCAAACTTTTCCTTAATGGTAAATTTTGAATGATACAATATATTTTAATAATTGAAAAAGGACATTTTATTCGAACTGGTCATAATGTAGGGAAGGTTAAATTAGGTCGTTCGTTGAGATCCTTTACCTGACTCTTGTAAAAAAGATAATATTTTATTTTAAAATTATAATAGAAGTCTGCACTAAAATAAAAAAATGGACCAGAATAAAAATGCATAAAATAATAAAATAAAAAAATATCAATCAAAAAATTTTTAACAACACATTTCAAATGTAGTCTCCATTCCTTTCGCAGTTCGCGTTACGAGGAGTGAATAAACAATCGCCTCACGAATCGGACGTCAAGGCCGGACGTCGTTGTCCGCTTTGTTGACGTTAACATTCGTATTCTTATAGTAATGGTGGGGAATTTCACTTTCTGGTTGTATTTGATGATTGTCGCTTAATTTCACACCCAGATATGCCAATTAGCGTTTAATTATCATTTAATCTTCGTTATGGGTGTAGAGATATTTTTCAGGAGGTTCCTCCAGTGGTTTATTTGTTGTAATGGCATTGTGGCACGAAATGCAAATATTATATGCATTCATAATGTTATATTTTATAAAATTAATTATAAGAAAATGCAATTTCGTAAAAAAGAGCCTTTTTTGATTTCATAATTATTAATATTTATAGTTCTGGTTTGTTTAATATTTCAAGCTTGATTATTTTGTGAGTAGAAATTCTGAAGTAGGTACTAAACTATTTAGAAATAGAAACAGACCAGACACTCCTCACCTCACCCCTCATTCATACACTCATAATCATAATTATATATTAGGTACAAGTAGATGCTTTAGATATACATATTTAAGTATAAGTTGGTTATGTTTTCGCAAACGTAGGTTTTTATTAATAATATTACATAGTAGGTGCAGGAGATATTGTTTTTAATTTTTCTTAATCGAATAAAAACGAATTGAGACAAACATATTATAATTCATAATTCGAATAAATATCCATGTCAAGATAAATGTTATTCTTTTTCAAAATGCAATAAATAAAAGGATTCAATATAATTTCTAACTGTAGGTACTAGCTATAGAAACTTGACTTATTTTATATTCTTATTGAGTTTCCTAATATAGCAGAGTAAGCAGAGGAAGCCAGAAGGATAAACCAGAGGAAGAAAATTAAAATGACTCATTCCCTCATTCTCTCCTAACCCAAAACCGTCGCGCTTATAGTCTGGACCTATGCCGCTGTGCCATGATGGCCTCATTTCAGACATCTTTTAATTTCATACAATAGAGAGTACTGACGAGTAAAAACTCCTTTCTTTTTCTGCAGAAATTGTTTATTTCTAAATAATTCGAGATATAATGAGTAAAGACACAACTCTATTATGTTATCATACACATTGTATTAACTATCTTTCAAGCCTATACAAATATTTACGCTACAAATCCTTGACTTTTGTATTAAGGTCCATTACCTTTGCGCCATATGGAATGTACAGTGCGATGAGAAATTTATGTAATTTTTCAATGGTTTCATATGTAAAAAAAATAATGAAAAAGGTTTGTTTGTTTATCACGCTCTATAGCAGGATAGGCGGAAAAATTTTTGAATCATATAAATAAATATTTATAGTCGCTTTAAACAAAATATATAGTGTCAACATAATATCATATTTACTAGTTCCATAAATCACTTTACAAGAGTAGAAACTAGAGAAAAAAGCGACACTTGCCACCACATATAGTGCATACAAGCTAAAAAAAGATTTTTTTTTATATTCTACAGATTTCAACCTAAAAAGTAAGTAAAAACAAAAAAATTGAAACATTTCAAGCTAAAAAATAAGAAAAATATACATTTCAACCATTTTCCAAAGATCCATCTGGCTGTCCAACTAATCCGTGAAGCAAAAATTCCGCAAACACCTGTAACCTAGATAGCTTCTAACATCCGCGGCGTCACTCGCACAGAGGCACAGGCGGCACAGGCGGGGTCGTTACACTGAAACTGACTGTAATTCATACTGCTTCAGCTTGTTTTTTATTTGAAAATTGTGCTAACTGGGGTTGTTGAACTGTGTGTCGGTTACTGGCTTTGTATGGTGGTTGTTATGTAGATTTGACGTGTTATTTGTTATAGTTTCACGCTCTCTTCCGTATATAGGGGGTAGGTAGAGAAAACCTGGGAACCTAGAGTTGAGACACTCCGTTAGCCACTCTCATTAAATCACTTCAGCTCCCCAATTTTCGCCGAATTAAAAAGACATTGCGTGTTAAGTGGGGGAACTCAACGCCGCGTTATTTATAAATGTACAATTTTTGTTATTGTTAAGAGCTTTATATTATTTACATATTTTTTTAACTACTGTATAGAATATGTTGTTAAATAAATGTATTTATATCTATACAATAACGTATTTTATATTAATTATTATTAATATTTTTATTAATTGACGCAAAAAATGTACCAAATAAATAAAAAAATCAAAAACTATTTTTTTTTATTTAACTACAGACAAAAAAAGAACATGTTTCTCAAACCTCTTCGCGTCGGTTACCTAACGCGTGACGTCAGTTCCGCTTTCCACGTTTCCCGCTTTCCCGTCCGTCGACCTTGCGGGTGTGATATTGAATAGTTCGTAGAATTGAATCGATTACTAATTTATCTTGTTTGTTTTTCTGTGCACATTATATTTTCTATTCTAAAGATAATTGTGCAATAAATGATTATATGATTATTGAGGCCCATGCAGGGGGCATAAGCGTGCAGCTATAAACGCGACGGGTGTGGGTTCGATTCACACTCAGGGAAATGACATATTTAATTTTCATGAATATTTTCATTTCCTCACTCTAGTAACAAGTCAAAATTCAACGGAGAGCGAAAATGTATACTAATAACTTGGTTCCCAGGTTCCCTCTCCCAACCTTGCTTTATGCGTTTACCTACCTCTTGTAACAAGGCGCGGAATCAAATCCACCACTCATTACTCAATATCTCGAATATGGAAGGAAAGCGCAAAACAGAGTGTCTTGACACTAAGTTCTTTCTGCCTATAGAGCTGAAAAAGACTATATGAAACATTATATAAATCAAGATGAAATTATAAATTACTTGAAAACTCAATATGTTTAAAATTTTAAGTGTACCAATTAAGTAAATAGTTTGAAGTGAATAGATTGTTGTCCTCTTTTTTAACTACGTATTTAACTCATTCATTTTAAAACTGACCGAGTTACATAATATTCATTTAACCGTTTGAACTGTACCTCATTTAAAAAAAAGAAATGTTATTGTTATAAAACACTATTTTAGGCGAAACTTATACACGTGTCTATTGTATGGTAAATAATAAAAATTTAAACTACTGTTCCATTAATGTGTTTTAGTGACTAAATTCATTTATGATTAATACATTTATATATATGGTAAACAGAGGTAGAATTGATTTTTTTTATTAATATTATATGTTTTGCGGACTGATCAATAAGACAGGTTCTTATAATAATAATAATCAAATCTTCTAATAACTTATTTTAAAAGTAAAGAAGAGGGTGACTTTCTCTCCTTCGAATTATTTATTTTGGCGTGGTTGATTTCCACGTCGATACGCAATGCCTCGAAAATTAGGTTGTGCGTGAAATACGGAGTGCTCGCTATATGCGGGATACAGCGTGAAGCTAAAATAAAAGATATCTAAAATAAACACAATACAAAATACCTTAAGCCCGTCCTAGTTAAAGTTCAACAATGTTCAAACCATCGGCGTTAACGACTTCTAAATTCGGCGTCAGTGGGCCAGTTCCTTCACCTATACTAACTACTATGGTGATGTCATTGTGATATATTACAAGATTTATGTTTCATACTAATAATATACCTAGTTTCTTTAAAGTAATGACTAAAATATAAATTTTGTTATTAAATTATAATAAATAAATGAATTGTATTAAAGTATCATTGCTTAACAGTGCGGTGTTGAGCTCCGTATCACTGCTATAAATATTTTTATTACGAAAAGAAGTTCTTTTTTCTCTAACTTACCTGAAAGGAGATTGGTTTTAAATGTAATACTTTAAAATTCTAATTCTTTAGAAATTCGTTAAAATTTTTCTCGTTCTAAACTATGACTTTAATATGGTGTTCTTCATATGGAACGATTTTGATAATGTCTTCAAATATATAATCCCATTGAAATATGATAATAGATCTATCTATACTCTATGGGTTCACTGTGCTTCCATCGTGTGGTAGAGTGAAGTGTTAATATCTATCCTTGAAACGGAAGTTCCTTACCACACCTGGGAAGTGACCCAAGGGTAGATTTAAGGGGCCCCTTTGAAATCGGCACACACAGTCCGATCTCTCTCTCTCTCTCTTTGCCTAATTATATATATGATTATTATGTTAATTATATATTTCCCATAATATATTATTTTGTTTTGTTTTACTTGGAACTCATTTATACCGACTGATTTAGTTTTCCTTGTGTGTTAGTTTATAATAGTATTTAATTAAAAATATTTTACTTAAATCTAACAAGCGTTACATGACAAAATATTTTATCAACCAATATTTAATGTTTTCAGTGAGTAAATTAACAGCTTCACGCCCTTTCCCGTATAACAGCACAGGCAAAGGAAAACCTAGTGTTAAGTCGCTCCTTTCCCCACTTAAATCATAAATCAGCATCACGCTGTATTCCGCACACAGCAAGGTAGGCAGAGGGAACCCTATGTGAAGACATTCTGTTACCCACTTTTCGGCCAAATTTCGGGACTCCTTGTTAAGTGGCAGAACTTAACGTCACACTCTACCTTCGCACCAAAACGCGGAAATTCATCCCTTTAAGAGGGACTGGATCTTTACTGTCTATCAATGTGCCGCTACGCCACGAAGGCCTCAGTTAATTAAATCATGAAATTTATCTATTTATCTAAATAATTTTGGGATTGAATCTGTGGCTTCCGCGCTGGCAACCAAAGACATTAACCGACAAACCTGTCAAACCCGACGAAATAAGACAGTCAACTTCTCTAATACCTACTTTACAAATATCTTTTCGTAACTTTCCACATCCCAATGTGGACTTTACTTGAAATATTTCAATGACATATTTCATTTTCATTTTCATCTTAGATAAAATTCCCAGATAAGATTGTTACTAGGACAAGTAACCGGATCTCCGTAAATGTGTAATAAGCTGAAGTATTCAGGTCGTTTGAATCTTAATACTGTGTGGATCAAATGACTGATAACATTGATAATAATAAAATTTCCCTTGTTTTTCCTTATTTATAATTTTTTGATGTCTTACACAATGTGCCAAATAGGCAATATAATACCCGCTATTTAGTATGATTTGATTTAATAAACAATAATAATTTATGATGATAATGATAAATATTACAAAATTAACTTAAATAAAAAAAAACTTAATATTTTACGTATTATAATTACCATATTTAAAAAACATTACCACTAATAAATATAATTTGAACTAGAATCAAGTACTCACAGATCAATATATTTAATATTAATAACTAAAGATAATTATTAATGATACAGTTGGCGTAAGACCTATTTACGGTGATAGTGTAAACAGACCTAGATAGCTCGTAGCGCGTTCCGGGTTCAATCCCCGACTGTGGCATAATTTTTTTAAAGGTCAATGTTCGAGTAAAATTGTTGCTAACGAGTTAAGGCGATTGCTGTAACTGAAATATTTGCAGTGCGTGGAATATTTATTTTGCTATTTACATATATGATATAAAAAATGTATGTCATTTTACATTGAGATAAAAATAGACAGACAGACTAGACTAATATGGTAACCTATTTGTTTTTGTTATATATATATCTATAATCATCTTGTAGTATAGAGAATATTTATCATAAGTGAACGGAAGGGCTTGGAACCTACGACTACTTCTACTAAGACATGTAATTAACTTAGTAAAAATCTAACTCGTGACTCTCACAAAAAGTCATCGTCATAGTGCTATTTCTATAATATTTAATATATTAATAATTTAAACTATTTCGAATTTACTAAAAAAATCATTAAAAGAATGTTGCCTTAACAATAAAACAAAGTCGGTCAGTGTTCGCGACGTGCGTCAAGACGTACTCCCCGCTATTAGTGTAGGTTCTGCCGGTTTTCTGATGATATATTGCCATTTTATAGGCCCGCTAGTAACATGTCTATCATCTATTTTAATTCATCCATTTGTTCTGTTTATATTTAGTTTTTTTAGATGGTTTCTTTCATAAATAGATTACCTACTTTTTTGTTTGGAAATTTATAACTATAGTGGCATAGTATATCAGATGTTAAATTCTCTTTAAAGGAACTTTTATAATTGTACAATTATGTGAGACTCTCACGCTCAGTTGACCTTCGAAAACATAGCATCGATGATACTGGAAAAAGAGCACATGGAAAGCTTGAGGACCTTCGGAGGGCATTTATAAAGAGGTTGATGATAGTGGACGAGGCGAAAGAAGTAAATGACTTATTTTTATGGTCATTTTATTTTTTATAACCAGTCAGTGATAAAGAAAAACATAATAAGGTTTCTAGGTATTAAAAAATAAACGATATAATTTAAAATGCCTCTAACTATTTCACACCTCATAAATATATTTCCAAACTTTAAATTATAGCAGTCGTAAAAAAATTTGACGTGAACATAAACCATTCGACTTACATTTTACTTCCTCAATTTAGCAAAAAGGTTTAAATAGGTTACAGAGCTGAGGAGCAAAGACCTTATGTCATCAGTCAGGATTAGAGCATCATTCGGTGTTCTATTTTAAAATACTATTTTTTCCTGTATGTATATTTTTTTATATTTAATCTTCTAATTTTGGTTGGAAAGGCGTTGGTATATCTTACCTACGTACATATATCTGTTGTCTTGAACATCATATTTTTTTCATCCTCACTTTAAATGCCAAATATAACAGGGTAGATAATATTATAGTGTTAAGACATTCTGTTCCCCATTTTCCGTCCAATTTTTGAGACATTACGTATGCAATGTCGGAACTGAACCCTGCGCTATGTCTTTATACTAGAGCGTGGAAATGAAAATGATTTATTAACATAAAAGGAAATCAATCATTGCGTTTACCGGCATCAACCGTGTTTAAATTTTATTCTTTAAATTGTTATTTTTAAAAAAATACTAATTTAATGGTAAATAAACTAAACATGATATTTCTGTCCATTTCAGAATCATAGCGCGGTAGGTGGCGAACCTCTACGTCGCACTTCGTCTGTCTAATTAATGTCAGTTTTATTAAATGAAGATTGTCATTGTTTCTTGAAATGAAAACTGAGAGTTCATTTTGTTTTTAGTGTTTTGAATAAACCATAGTGTCAAACTGTTGGGCAAATACAGAAATAAATTGTACGTTGAAATCAAGGAGTGGATTACTTTAAATTCGAATCTACACTATTTTTATTAAAGCCTATATTTATATTTTTAAAGCGACGCTTTGCTTCATTACCAGAGTCAGGGAATGAAAATATTAAATATTTCACTCCCTCGTAATAGTTAGTTACAGTACATTTTAGTATTTTTTTAATTACATGTTATTACGAATATAATGAAAATCTTTTTTGTTAGTGATTCTACCATGCTAGATAAAGAAAAATAATGAATATATATATATAAATTACCTAATTAATTCGATTTTATTTTATAATTGTTTACTTATATACATAAAAAAATACAAAATATATAGAGATAACAATTCTCTTATCAACCCCATGACCTTTAAGCGGAAGGGGTGGCCAACCCCCAAAATGCCAGGAACAACCGGTCATTGACACCACAAGTTTTTCCGTGTTTACATACAATTATTTATTAAATCGGGCATAACGAAGTAAATAACTTCTATGAATCATTCAACCTTGTTCAAGATCAAAACATAAGGTGATTTGCAAATAAATATTGTATTATAAACTCTGAATTATTCATTGTGTTTACCTTGAAAATACTTAATTGTGATTGTATATTTTGTATGCGCTTGTATTTATACATATATAGTATTAAAAAATAGTATTAAAAAAGTCGCTGTGTATCCCGCATAAGGTAGAGGGAACCTAGTGTTAAGACACTCCGTTCTCCACTTTCCGTTCTGAGTGGCAGAACTTAACGGAGTACTTTGCCTCAACACCAGAGCGAAGAAATGGAAATATAAATTTAAGTGAACATTTCATCTCCTCGAGTGCGGATCGACCCACAACTAGTCGGATTTAGAGTCAGACTTTGTGCCCATACATACGACTCGCTTCTTTCTTACAGCTTATTATAAAAGTAAATATTCATATAGTATAAAAATATAAAAATAGAATATAAGTTATACATATAAAGACGGTCTTACCGCCTCAAGCAATTCCTTGCATACAATCTTTAGAAAATAATGGACTATTTGTAAAAGAAAAGGGAAATAATTATAATCTAATACCTTTCTTCAATACAATAAAGGTATTAGGAAATTTTTCCTTTACGTACATACAGGGAAAAATTCTATATTATTCACTAATAAATAAGAAGGAAAATTACAATGGTTTTGTTTCAAAACAATGTTGCTTATCTTATTTGCTTATGGTATAATTAATAATTGAAAAATGCATGTAATGTATTACATAAATTTAAGGAAAAATATAAAATAAACAAGTTTTATAATTATAGAAAGTTGCAATGTATAGTGTTTACATATTTTTATATATGTGGTCTCATCAGCTTTATTTTATGAGTTAGCAGAGAAAAAATATTTACTTAGTTTTCTATTATTTTTCGCTTTACATTCATCTTGCATATAACAGAGTAGGTAGAGTGAACCTAGTGTCAAGATATTCTATTCCCCTCATTCCGCCCAATTCAAAAGAAATAATATTGCATTTCCTATATGGGAATCGAATCCACAATCGTCGATTCGACTGGACTGAACTGGAAATGATTATGATGACAACAGACGTCTGTAAACCTACGTTTTAACATAATAAGTTTTGTTTGATTTTAATATTAAATGATTGCGTGCAGTATAACACGTTGTATCACTTGTCTATAGCGTCACTGCTTCTCAAGGTTGTCAGATCAGTTTTTTACTTTTACGAATGTATAAAGCATTCCAATGAAATAATAAATGTAAAATGAGAGCCAAGTTCATTGTTGAATAAGTCGATGTCAACTTCACAGAGAAGAGTCGGACATATTTAGGGATGCCAAGTTCTGTTTACAGTCGGGATTTAATTCAAACAGGCAGAATATAAAATACTTAATATCACATTCAAAATTGAGAATATAAAGTTTTTGATACATTTAAATCAAAAACTCATTATTATAGCTTTTAAATAATCTAGGCGCTTTTTAAATGCATTTAGAGCATTATAATTTAGAATTACGTTTATCTTATTTAGAACTAGCAGGTACATACAAATACATACATATACAATAAACGTGTGCACTATATATGTATGTTGTTTGTACATGTACATTGCACACACACAAACACACAAATATTACGTACAAAAATGACGTAGGTCCTTACACTTCCTAAACATAACACTGTACTCGTATATATAAAAATTGCCGTTTACTCAATATATTATAAGATAATGTTTCTTTAGGTTCGACAACCGAGCGGGCGACAACCTTGCTGCCGACCTTGCCCGCGGGTGAACGACCACGCGTATTTTCGGCCGTTTTTCTCTAACGAAAATTTCCTATCGATTAGTGTGACCTTCCGTATACCTCAGTTTCTATATAAGTATAGGAACATGACCTAACGAGTTATTTTCATTTCCCATATCGCGGCGTTGTATTCCGCCACTCAACACGCAATATCTCAAAATTGGGTTGTAAGCGATATTTGTGGGTTTAATTTTCGGATATATAAATAAACGTTTGAATATTGTCGCTTCAAGGAAAAAAATTAAAACAGTGTCTCTAAATTTAGACTAAGGCGGAAAACAAAGTGTCCTGACACTAAGTTCTCTCTGCCTAGTTCTATAGATAACATGTAGCAAAAAAAGACGGCTTAAGAGAGTTAGAGGTCAAGTAAAATGCTCGACGAGAACAATGTTTTGCTAGCACCCACACATTTACCTTTAATTTATTTGTTTTTCAATATGATTTTGCGTTTTAGAAATTATTTTGCATATTTTCGTATATACTTAAGGAACGAAAGCTCTTGATTTCTGATAGTAGTCAGTTCAATTCCAGTTATTTATTTGCTTAATTTAAATTTCAATGTTAAATTAAACTCTTTTTCTAACACTCACATTTTTTAAATAAACATTTTTTTCAGCTTCACGCTGTATCCCGCATATAGCACAGAGGGCGCCTTCCCCACTTTTGGCAGATTTCTGAATATTATTATTATATATTTATATCATTAATAAATATCTTATATGTTATAATATTAAAACATACTTAAATAACAGCGATATGTTAAACTTAAGTGGTTGTTAAAAGCGTAATAATTTATGTCAACAGATAATGCTAAAATATAAATTATGGATGAAATGCCACTAATTTGTCACATGACGTGATGCTTTGATTCGCAAATATGTATTCTTCGATATGATGTAATACAAGATAAATAGATTGTGGAGTGTTTGAACTTAACGTATGTAATGTAAATGATGATAAAACTATGATTCAGTGTTATATTCTAATTATTTGTCACTTTTTTCTTAGAATGACAGAATGAGAAAATAATACATATACTCTCTGGTACAAAAAAAAGTAATAAGCCAACCCTTCGTTTCTGTTTCCTTCGCTCCTTTCTCTTATATAACTAAATTTAGCAATTAATTTGAACGTTAATTAGAAGATAATTATATTATGAATATTTTATATACAGAGTTACTTCTTTAATGGAAATTCAATCCACGGCTCTCGTAATCAGTTAGACTTGTTTCTACTCGACCATTTTGGTGCTATAATATACTATGTATTATTTATACAAATGTATGCAAATTTATAAGCAAGATGTACTAAATGTATGTAGAATGTACTTAAAAATCCGCTTCTTAGTTACACGTGTAATAACAACTCTATTATAAGCTGATTGTGATTTATCTTTCTAATTGTCTGAGACAATTTTATTAGGCTTAAGCATAATTTTATACAGCCTAATAATATTTATTTTTAAAAATACCTATAGAAAAACAATCCAAAGGCCATTGCCGTATATTATTGACAAAATACAAAAAAAGCTATATGAAAATGGAAAAAAAACAAAACTGCGTATTATTTTTTATCATTGATGTGACCTTAAAGTATCTAATCATACGACGTCATACACTAAAATGAGTTTCACATAGAAGTCAATACCACCCTGCGCCCTCAGACGCACACACACGCGTGTGTACCGCACGTGTTGATACAGTGTAAGTGTGATGTCTATGTGTGCGTAGAGGTCGACAACCTGCGAAATTTCGGCGCTACTATTGCACAATTATTGTATGTATGCTTTTGTGCCTTACTTTGTCTGTAAATGAACGTAAATTATATTAAAATATAAAAGTTAATAGTTTTTTTTATACCAATACACATGATATTAAAATAAATGGGAAAATCTATTTGACCGTTTTCGATTGGCTTTTACACTGTATATTGCAGGATAGCCAGAGGAAACTAAATGTGAAGATATTGCGTATTGATTGTGCGGAACTTAACGCCACGCTTTATCTTGCACGAGAAGAATTGATAATAATGAATTCCCAAGAGTGGAATCCAAGTTACAGCCGTCACCTTTGCAGTCAGATAAATATAAATGAAAAATGACAATATAATATATTTTAAATATTGTTTACTCTGTAAGCTTTTTCAATGCCAATTTAAGTTCAACAAACGTTTTTTACCTACCCTTACTTCGAAGAAAAACGTTATAGTCATATTCATGAATCATAATGTCAATAATTTGCGTTGTAACTCATTAACACAACCATTCCCTTGGAACCACATCCACGTCAGAGAAAAATATAATTTTGAATATAAAGAATAAAGAGAATTATTGTCATTACCCCACTTTATATACTTTATTATATTTTAATCATAAATAATGGAATTAATAAGTACGAAGCGGAGTGTTGAGTTCCACCACTCAGGAAGCAATATCCTAATGCCTTTAAAATAAATAACAACTCACTTAAAGGTCTTTTATAATTTGAAAATAATCATAATGCACCCTTACCCGTTAAAACTACGTGACGGATTTTAATGCTGTTTTCACTAACAGATAAACTAGTTTAAGATCGTTTATACTCAATAATATATACAAATATACAGTGTTATTAACAGTTAGCCCAGTATATGAAAGATTTATGATGTAGTGTTTCCGCGAGAACGGAAAATAGGTAATGAAAAAACAGAACACTAGTAATAAAATACACTAAATAACACTTACATACATATAATAGATAAATTGTACTTAAACATTATCTATTTTTATATCTTTTATATAGATAAATTGCAAGACAATTGTAACCAAAAAGCTTCTAAGAAACAGAGGTCAAAGGCAAAAGTTATTATCGAAATGATTTCACGCGTGATCACTTAGAAAAACCTCGAAAATTTCGAAACTATATATATGCACGGGATTTATACACTTATTGTCATTTAAATATGGATGAAGATGTTTTAATGTAATTTTCACAAAATACACATGTTGGCTGTTTGCTATGGGAGGTCGTTCACCCAAGGCCTGCAAATTCATTTGGGTTAATGAACCCGATTGAAAATAAAACATTAGTTTACGTAATGATCCATTGTCAGTGATGCGCTTCTTTATGTTTCATCCTAGTGTTTTGTCACTATTATTATAATCTACTATCGATATAGTGGAGAGATACATCACTGTGGCAAATTCTATGATATGTTTGTTATGGAATAGTCATAAGTTCAGATTATATACTGGTGTAATGTTAATATAATAATTAAACGATTTTTTTTAGAATTACGCTGTATCCCGTATATACGGGATATATATCAAGTTAGGCAGAGGGAAACTAGAGTTAAGACACTCCGTTTCCCATTTTCCGTTAAAATTTGTAAGCATTGCGTGTTCAGTGGCGGAACCCAACGCGGCGCTTTGACACCACGAATTAAATGATGAAATGTGAACTAAATGTGTATCAAAAATCTAATTGTAACAAGTATTTACTGTTCTATAATATATACTCTACAGATATGTTTAATGTAATAAAGAAAAATAGTTTTAAATAATGTATAAATGAGTATTATACGAAACTAGACAGAGTGTGTGGCATTGAGTCTAGACATCAAACAAACAATCATACACTTACATACACACATACATGTTTATACAACATAAAAGGATTGTGCTTAAAATGTTTTATATGAAAATAGACGTTTTAATAGAAGTACATAAAAGATCAATACACTGTAGCCCGCATATAGTAGGGTAGGCAGAAGGAACCTGGGAACATAAATTTACAGTCACACCTTTGTTCCCCTGAGTCTCCGCCTCTTGTAGTAATTTCTGTAATAATACAATATTTCATTCAATTTAACTGTAACTTGACTCATTCACCTATAGTGTATTGATTAGGGAAACCTTTCATTGTAAGTATTACTTCATAACCGTGTTACATTATAATAGCAACCGCAACTACGCACGAGAACAAAACCTACTACCTACAGATGACAGCCGAAACGTTAAAATTATGAATCAAATATCCTTGAGTGACTTGACTAAAAATTTGGAACTTTATACAATAAATTATTGTAACTAGGTATGTATATATAAAAAACCCAGCTGAAGTTCTGGATTTTGTTTTTTAAGAATAAAAAACAGAATAAATAAAATTTTTAAAATTCATTCGATTCACACCCTGCTCGTTGAAATAGATATATAGGAAAACTTGTTATTTTACTAATACTAAAAAGCAGCTTTGTTCTTTTTCCCATATCACAAAGTAAAGGTGTGTTGAGAATAACGACATGAAGACATTCAAGTTTATTTTAATTTCGCGCTCCGTTAGACTATATGTAGCGTTGAGTTACGCCACCCAAACACACAGTGCCTGAAATTCAGGAGTAAAGCTGACAACGGAGTAAATAAATTTATCAGTTTCTATCATATTTTTAATACAAAAAGCTTTTAAAATATTGTATAAAAGTGCCAGCAGTCGTTTTCACAGGCCTTTAACCTGTAACTGTACCTAATGAGTGATCGCTAATGTACCGGCGATACGTAATCAATTGTAATATTATAATGGAAAGCTTCGTACGTGGACAATAGAATTATGAACAGATAGATGATTTTTACTATATTTTTTACTCTCTTCTCTTCTTCACTTCACGCTTTATCCCGCATACCCCTTAGTCGAAACACTACTCTATACTAATATTATGAAGCCGATCTGTTTGATCCCAGTAGGGGCAAGTTGATGTCAATCATGGCACAAGCGTGCCACTGTAGGCGCGACAGGTTTTGGGTTCGATTCTCACTCGAAGAAATGAAATAATTAAATTTTCATGTCCTCGCTCTGGTAAGTGTAACGGTGAGTTCCGCCACTTAACACGCAATGCCTCTTGAATTCGGTTGAAAGTGGGCAACGGAATTGTCATAATATGAACGGAGTATCTTAACACTAGGTCCCCAGATTCCCTCTAAAAAAAGAAATTGTTTGGTGCTCTAATCAGAAAGTACAGATTGAAATTTAAAAAATAATAATCGGGCGAAGCCGCAGTTACAGTATAAATTAAGCTAGTTTCTATATAAATTGCAAGTAATGTCTAATTTTTGCAATATTTTATCCTGTCTACGGTTGGGTATGCTTTGTAGGACTTTGACTCGCATCAGGTCGTGCACCTCGGCGCCAGCTCCTATGGCCAAATACTTGATAATAACACAGCGAAAACAATGTTCACTAATAACAATAACAATGATTATTACATTGTTGTTATTAATAAAAATAATGATATATCTGAGTTTCATTTTCATTTTTGTTCAGGCACGTAGCAAGGTAGACAGAGAATGTAGTGTCAAGACACTACATTCACAATGCACCACACAATTCGGGATATTGCGTAGTGACGGAACTCTACGGTTGTTTACGGTTACGGTTGTTTTTGGGGTCGAAAATTTGTATGAAACTTCGTTACTACAAATGCTAGGAGTCTCAAATTTTGCATAGACGTCACTAGGACGTAGCCATGGAGACAAAAATTAATAATAACATAGTTCACGCGGGTGTAACCGCGAGAGGGCCGCTAGTAATGTTATATTTTTGTATGGATCAAAATAATGATGATTTTAGTAATGTAATGATAAACATTTACAAATATTATTATGTTCTACACATAATAATATTTGTAAATGTTTTCTATATCTCCAATATTAAGTATGTGAATAACGATTATATCATGCACTTGTAATGACATTAAATTTTATTGATGGTGGGCCCGCGTCGTGGCTTAATCTGAACGCGTTGATTGTGGGTTATAATTCGAGAAACCATAATTACTATAATAAAATTTTAAAGATATGTATTTATTGTAAGCTATGTATAGAAAGAAAATGTGTCGTCGAGTTCCGCCACTCAACACACAATGCCTCGGTCCAGGTCTGCATACATCAGGTTCCCCTTGCTAAACTTCTCTTGCGGGATGAAGCATGAAGCCGCCAATAGGTTTACATATGCAAATAAATTAAAGAAAAGTTTATATTTACTCTGCCCACCACGCAAAATACGTCAAATAAATGCAAAAGATGCAATTCCGAAGAATTTTCTGTGTTTACCATTCGGCACTTTCCAGATGTACCTAAACATTCCACAGAATCGTAATTTTTGATATATTTTTAATACATGAGAGTATTAACCTCCAAATACCACTTCAGTATTGACGTAGAATGATGTAAGCACTTCTGATTTTAGACTTTTCTTTGCATTTATAATAAGATGGAAATTTTCTGTGCACGTTCTCATAGAGTGCTTGTACACTATTAAGTGCACAGAGTGGGCATGTGCTAGTAGTGGAGAGCCATCGAGTATACTGGTACTGATTGATGCTTTATTAGGTGCACAGTGGAAAAGTGGAAACGAAAAACTTGTAACACTTATAATCAGACACATTAATTACCATATTTTTGCACAAAAATCTTAACGCCTTTTTATTTCAAAATTCCGATCTAAGAATATTTATCTTTTCTGAGCAACATACAAGTCAATTTACGTAACTATTTTTAATTATAGCAAAAAAACAGGTGTTAAAAGTATAATTTATCAATTCGTTATCAGAGTACTGCCAAAAATATGCGCACGCGCACATGGTGGGAAGGTCGCGGAGTTCGACGACTTATTGCGCAATCGTGACTCATTATAGTTAGTTTAGTGTTTTTTGTCATATACATACATACATAATATAGTAACGATAAGGAAGTAGTAATTTTTGTTAAAAAAAATATATAGGTATGTGTATTATTCGGAATGAAAAACTAAGTCAATAAAAATGAAGAAATTAGATAATACAGCTTCAGGCGTTTTTACGCACATTAGGGTACACACAGTAAGCTTAGTGTTAAAACACTCAGATTTTAATATTAATTATTTTCTTTCCCCGCGCTGTAAGCAAGATGATAATTTGTCGCAATATATTGAAAATCGGACTAAATATTTTCCCCATGGAGTGTTTTACCACTAAGTTCTCCCAAGCTTGTTATAAAGAAAGCGTTAATATTATTGCTTATAAAAAAACAATATATTCTCGATACAATCTATATATATTTAATAAAACATATATAAGTGTTATTTGATGACAGACTAATACGCGTAACAAACGCCAACGTAATAGAGCAGTATAACGATGTATCGTAGCTATATCTAATCAGTAATAGCGTCACCAATACGGCTTACAACAAACATAATATGTGAGATTATATTGTTAGTTTTATAATATAATAAAGAGAAATAACGCAAACACGGTAATAAAATAATGTGAACTTTATAAGCATCTATTGTAAAAAAAATACTTTGGTAACAACTTAACAAGCTTTGTCTCGCATACAAAGTTGGAAGTTTAGTGTTAAGACACTCCGCTCGCTACTTTTCATCGAATTCTGAAGACATTGCGTGTTGAGTGGCGGATTTCAATGCCGCCATATAATTATATGCATATACAATATTATGCGAGAATATAATTATTTTCTCGCATAATATTGTATATGCAACTTTATAAACTTATGCCTATTATATTCAGTTCATACAAAGTTTGTACATTGTATATATTTAACATTCCTTATTAAGTAAATTAAAGAGAGCAATATAGAGGTCCTTGTGGCATGGCGGTGTAACAACTGATTGTAAAAGACGGTTTTAGGATCGATTTCCAATTGAAAGAATAATTAATTTCATATCCTCGCTGAGCTAAGAAGACAAAACGCAATGTCTCGAAAATTGGGCACCAAGCAAGAGAGTGTCTTAACAATAGATTCCCTACGACTATCCTGCTATTATTATACACGGAAAACGTACGTAAAGCTATTATTTTAGACTTTATTATTGACTAAGCAGTATATATTACATTACGAGATACGAGAGCCTTTATTAGCGTGTACCAGGTATACCTAAACGTAAACCAGCGTCTATAAAAAATTGAAGGTCAAAAAATACTTTTATTGCGCAATATTAGATCAGACAAATAAAGGGAAACTTATTAAGAATTTAAACATGACTTGCAAAATTATTTAGACTATTATTTTCTATGTAGGGCTTGAATGACTCATTCAGCAGGGTATAATTAAACTTGGAATAAAAATAATTATAAATATGTAATTATAAATTTAAATTTGTGTATTAAATATTTTAATTTTGCTCATTTAGTAAAGCAATGATTGTGTGTGCATATTGCATTTTTTGAATATTGTAGTAGATTCCATGAACGTTTTTACATAGTGTTTTCGCTTACACTTACATTTTTGCATTAAATGAGCTGTTCTTTATAAGTAGAAAAAGAAAATATTGAGTGAAGAATGAGTAGTTAGTTTGAATATTCTCGTATAGATAAAAATAGGCTTAAATTCAACTCAAGAGCGTAAATTTTTTAGTACGGATCCTCGCCCTGGTTATAAATATATCTGAGTAGGTGGAAAGTAGAGAAGGGTATGACATAATTCACTTCTGAAATCACCAACTTTAAGTAATATGCTGTAATTCCCAGGGTACTAAATGGAATATTCTAGAGAAGATGCAAAAAAATATTTAATCAGCTTCACGCTATATCCCGCACACAGCAGGATAGGCAGAGGGAACCTAGTGTTAAGACATTTAGTTCCCCATTTTCTGCCGAAAAAAATATTGAATAAATAAATATATTAACAATATCTTGAGACTTAAGTGTAAACGTGATATTTGAGTCCTTTAGGTGCCCATTAAGAAACATGATTATATTTTATTTGTTTTTATTTTCCTTTTTTGGTAAAACAAAAATAATTTGTTTTACCAAAAGGGAGCGAAAAAATAATTATTATCATTTCCTGTCACTGGAAAGGAAAGAGTGCGGCGTTGAGTTCCACCACTTAACCTGAGAACTGGGCGGAAACTTTAGAACGGTACATTTTACTAATATATTCTCCCTAAATACCCCGATGTGCGGGAAAAAGCATTAAACGGAAGCCAATAAACATATATAACAGATACAGATAACAGGACAAACAAGTCTTCTCATTTTACCTTATATCCCAAAACCATACAAAAATCTCTCAAATTAATAATAAATAATATGATAAAAATCTTAATTGATTGCTTATAAAAGACAATAAATTACATTGACTGAGTCAGCTCCTGAAACTGACTCACGCTTGTACGTCATTTACACACTTGCACATGACGCACACTTTCTCCGGCGGGGATTTTCACTCGCTTTACTTTTTGAACGCCATTGTCAATTCTCAGAAACTTATTTTTTGGTAAAAGTTAGCATGAGTATATGAAATAAATTATTGTTAGTATGTTCTTAAGGAACACAAATTTTGAGTGAGTATTGTTGGTTATATATTCCAGGGGATCCCAATCTGTTCTTCACCAAGGACCACTTCTCTATCATTCTTGTTAACAGGTTCTTGTTATATTAAAAATAAACTGTAAAATTTAACCAAAGCTTTAATTACTATTTCAATAGGAATTTATAAAAATAAACTTCCGCGCTTTTCTCATTCACTGCACGGCGAAAAACGGCTCACCACCACCTAACCAACCTACCACCATGTAGGCAGAGGGAACCTAGTATTGAGACACCCCGTTACCCACATAATTTTCGAGACATCGACATTTAAGTTGATTAGTGAACCTTAAAATCGCTTTTTATTTTGTTACCAGAGCAATGAAGTCCAAATAATTTGACAGACTTCCGCTTAATCTAATTAACAAATTATCCTAAAATTATTTACTCCGGCGTCAGCGTGTTTTCCTACGACGTTATCGTTTCAATCTCGGAAATAGTTAAATAAATATTAAGGGTGTAATTTAACCAGGATTTAATTTAACTAACATTTACTTCGACATCTCTTGCGTCTTAATTAGTGTAGTGGTCATGTCCATCCGGTTCCCAACTTCTTAGTAGTATTATAATTTAGGTTCCATAGAGACCGTCATGACGTAGGGTTCCAGGATCTGACCGTAAGCGCGATGGCTGTGAGTTCAATTTCCACTTAGAAGAATGGATTTCAGCAATGAAATTAAAATATAATTTCCTCGCTTTAGTAAACTTCGTTTCTTACTTTCGTTTACTAAATAATGAAACTTCGAAACACTGTATTGAGATCCGCCACTAAGCAGTCTATAGAAGGATGTGCAAATTAAAAAAGACATTATTATGCAAATTAGACAAACCTGCGTAAAACATACGTAAATGCATACAAAAATATATTTATAGATATTATTAAAACATTTATCTGTGATTCATTATTTAATAGAGTAATTCATGCGAGTAAGCCTTCGAAGTGGAGGCATCGTCATACGATGTGACGTCACCGTGTTTTCCTTTTACGTGGTCGTGAGTCATAGCCACCCCCTATATAGTAAGAACGTGAATAAGTTTTTATATAATATTTTTAAAGTATTATTCATATGGCTAAAATTATAAATATCTGTAATATCTGTAAGAAGTTAAATATGAAGAAGAAATTGGATTTATCTTGCGCCGGTTCTTGTTAAGTTTGAGGCATTAACTTTAATGAACCGGTGGTTGACTTGACTTTATTTTTTCTGAATTCCTTTTTTTCTTAGCTACTTAAAATTTTGTTGTTTATAAAATCAATCAAAATAGTAGGCAAAGAAAACCTATTGTTAAGACACTCCGTTGAAATTCAAACACTTCCGTTTCCCACTTTCCACCGAATTGAGTGGCGGAATTCAACGCCTTGCCTCGACACCAGAGCGAATAAACGAAAGTTTAAGTATTTCGTTACTAAAAGTAAAGCTAAAATTAAACAGCAACTTAAATAACGTAAACAAAAAATCAAGAAACGTTATCCATTACGTAAAGCCTCAAGTTCACTTCCCAGTTGAAGCACATTTCCGAGGTTCAAGGCTCGATAATTGCACCGGAATATTACATAAGGTGCGTGTACTTTGTTTATACTCGTATCTAAGATATTAATCAGCTTATAGTCATTTCATAGTTTTTGCGTTTGTTTTTATATTACATGCTTAGTTAATTATTTAATTACTTACAAATACATTTATTTTATAACGCAGCTCTGTTATTTTAATTGTTAGATTACTGTTAATTATTTAATTATGATTTAATTTGTTTTGCTATAGATTAGTTTTAAAATAATAAAGTAATCGTCTTGGCCAGATCAAACTAGGATAAAATACAGGACATGATTGGTCTAGGCCTAGATAAAATAAGCATATTTGGTTTTTTTAAAGAAATTTATTGCTTCATTTTTTCTCTCTAGAGTCAAAAAATTTCGATCTATATTTTCCGCCTATTGCCAAGTGGCGAAACTCAACGCCGTCATTTGTCAGATGCTGAATATAAAAGATGACTGGTATACCGACGCCGGTATCACAGTCGATATATTTTTATTTTCAAGCTCAAAATGCGGCGTTTAATTACAAGGCACTACTCAATATAAAAATAGGGCTCGAAATGAGGGATCCTAATGCGTACCCCGATTTACAGTGAATATACATGAACCTGCTATATAAGTATAACGTAGGTATAATGTGTTTCAAACATATACGTATGTATATCATATATGGTCATCAAGAGCTCTTCCTTGTCGGGTCGACGTCTGCCTTTCTCTTTGACGTTTGCTGCAGAAGTGCATTTAATGGTAGAATTTAAACTAGTTGACCCGGAATAGCTAACATACTAAGTGATTTTGAAGCAACGTTATATTACTTTTTTTAAAATTAATTCTAGATAAGTGTGTTTATATATGATGATACAGTTTTATGCGTTTTCAAATTTCACACAACGCAGCGTTTGTCGAAGCAAATGAAAAAAGAAAAATGAATGAAAATAGTTTACTACCCCAAATGAGAATCTAATCCACAACCCTCGCAGTGACTGTACACTGAGACGATGTCCAGTGGGACGCCTTTATTAAAAATAATGACAAAAATATTTTCTTAGTATAGGAGACTTCGCGGTGGCAAAGTGTAAGACTTTAAACGCTTCGTTAGAATGAATAATTTAATATTTCCATTTACTCCCTCTGGTAAAAAGGCAAATCGCGGCATTGAGTTCTATCACTAAACCCGCAATGTATCAAAAATTCGGTGGAAAACGGGAAACATAGTGTCTTTCCACTAGGTATTATATGCGGGATAAAGCGTGTAGCTTTTTATTTTAAGTTTTATTTTAATTATAAAGAACACTTATTTATACAAGTATTTAAAGCCTAGGTCTAAGTGAGAGTCTAGACATATATCCAGGCTACTATAATACATGTAATACATACACAATATCCACCTACATAATAGTAAAGAGCGATGGCCTTACGTTTTGAAGCGTTTTTTAGTGTCCGTATCCGGTCAGAAAGTGTTTTCTTTTAGTTTGCAATGCGTGCGCATATGCGCGTGCGTTGAAAGTGCGCCGCGCTACGAATAATAAGAGGACGGGTTCATTGAATGCTCTTTACTGTGTTATGTCAACATTTTCATTATTTAATATTTTCATTTCATCGGTGTTGTGTAGAGGTAAAACGCGGCGTTGAGTTCCGCCACTCAACATGCAATGTATCCGGAATTTGGCGGAAAGTGAAGAGCAGATTTTCTTATCACTAAACGAGTAGATCTAGAGCTAAGAAAACCTAGCGTTAAGGTACTCAAGGTACTCATTTCCGCCGAATTCTGAAGGCATTGCGTTTTGAGCTGCGGAACTAAACGCCGTGCTTTCTTTTGTTATCAGAGCGATGAAATGAAAATATTAAATATTTCATCCCCGCGTGTGGGGAACCGTCACGCTTACAGTCGCACCCTTGTGCTCCTGAGTCACGACAAAATCAACTACACTTTTAAAATTATTAGATAAAATTAAATATTTATTATAAAAAAATTGCTTAAATTAAATGTGAATCATAGAAGAACGACGCTAACGAAATTCAAGTATAGTACATGCAAAGTCTTTCCTTGTGTTCCAAATATTAACTTGTAACAAAAATTTACATTACAGTGCGCAAATAAAGAATTCCTTGAAGCAATATAAAAAAAAATAAAAACACCGTTTATTGAGTTATAAAAACCTATCATCACTTATACATACTTAGTAAATTATGACATACTTCGTAAAAGTCACGTTTGCTTAATTTCCTTTAAAACAAACCGCATTTACTGACAAAGGATAACAAAAGTTCCTGAATCGCGTGACATTAGGCTCCTCACACACTGTAGGCAAATGAGCAATGAACGTGGCCTTGTTGGAGTTTTCCTTAAGTATAATAAAGAGTAAGTGAGGCCGTTGTGGTGCTTTAACACTAGGACGGTGTTTTAACATTAGGTCCCTTCGTATCTTTATTCCGCCTAACCTGCAATGTGCGGGATACAGCAGGAAGCTAAAAAAATATTTAAAATAAGCTCTTGGTGATCAGAGCTTTTATAATAAGTACCTATGTGACATTTTGAGAACTAACTACTTAGAATTCCTTGGATTCACCGTGTCGGTGTCATGTCGAATGTCGTTGTAGAATGAGGCGCTCAGATGATGAGCTTTCATGCTTGCGACACAAGTATAAGTAAGAGGGCCCTTTAAATTAGCATATGTCAGTTTCGTAGATTTATTGCTTGAATCTTGAGAGATATAAAAAAAAATATAGTGATTAATTACTTGTAAATTTCAAGCCATATACTATATGATCTACTACACTGTACTTTATCATATAAAAATACATTCAATCGCAAACACATTTCCCCTTTCCTTATACGGCAGACCAATAGTGTGTTTACAGCCTAAGCGTCCGCCAGCATCGTACGACGACCTCGCTGACGTAACGAGCCTTGAACTGCAGTTGAATCAGTTCGAATATTCTTTGTATTGAATAATATCCTTGTTTATGAGTAATTTCATTACTTCGTATTATGTTGTGTTCCTTTCTGTTCTCATTTATTCTTATTTATATGTAGTTACGCACTAACAAAAACTAATGATTTCTCATAAAAAAATATTCCCCTTTTTTATGATGAAATTTTAGAGGAAATGGAACGTATGTGTAATATTATATTCAATAAATTTCAATGTGTTTAAAAATTACTTTAAAAAGAGTTACGAGTTTACTGACGTTTCCGGCAATAAGAAATATTTAATGACAGGGACAAGCACTGAGATCCATTTTTCTTAACCATCCGTCGTAGCACAGTGACACAGCGTCAGACTATAAACGTATCAGTTGTAGGTTCGAGTCGCACTCAATGAAATGAATTACTTTCATTTCCTTGCTCTGGTGACAAAACAAATCGCGGCATTGAGTTTCGCCACTCAACACGCAATGCCAAGACCAAGAGCAGTATCAATGCCAATGTATTACACATGATTTTAATTAATAAAATTCGGAAAGAACAAAGGACTCATTTATCCAAATATTTGTCTACTTAAATCCTAAAAGTTGTCAATGATTAAGAGGATTGTTATATTATATTTTTTTAGCTTAAGGGTGCCATTAAGCCAGTTCTGTTCTCTTCTTTCCGCTGAATTCTGGAGTCACTATGTGTTGAGTGGCGGTGGTTCCTTTTGCCAACTAAGAACCTAAAAATGTCAACTAACATTAAATGTTTCTATTAGTGAAGAGAAAAAAGATGTTAAGTATGATGTTATGGATCATATTTTATGTACAATTTATGAATAATTATTTAGGCTAATAAATAAAACTTAATTTCAATTAAACTCATTGATGTTATAATCATTAAATTATATAAATGACAATTTCGAACAATATAGCAATTTAAGGTAAATACTATAATTAAACTTTTCGGAAAATTTTGCGGTAACCGCAAGTTCAGTCAATTTTAGAAACATTGGTTGATGGTTTGAAGGGGAAGTACCTACAAACATACGATACCGATTTAAATATTTCTGTGTAATTAAATGCGATCACATTAGTAGAAAGGTTTTATACGATATAATAAATGTCTATATTAATATAATAAATAT
Organism: Heliconius numata; assembly: GCA_016802625.1. Classification (NCBI taxonomy): domain Eukaryota; kingdom Metazoa; phylum Arthropoda; class Insecta; order Lepidoptera; family Nymphalidae; genus Heliconius; species Heliconius numata. The sequence goes on along the minus strand of JAEBDU010000010.1, from coordinate 1,786,726 downwards.
GAAGAATTTTTTTGGTGGAACGCGCTTATCTCAAGAACAACTGCTTGAAAATAAAAGAAACCTTTTGTTCATCTAATTTAATCTAATTTAAGTTTGAACTAAAATATTTCAAAGGATATATTTTTTTTAAATCGAGCACTTACTTTAAGTTGATAATTACACTCTAGTTTACTCTAAATTAATGTTAATACTAAAGTTAAAAGGTTTTTAAGGTCCAGAAACTTATTATGATCTGTGAAAATTCAACTGTCTACCTTTCACGATCCGTATATCTCGAAAATTAGGTGGTGCTTGGGGAACGGAGTGCCTTAAAACTAGAATCTATTCTATCCAGGAAAAAGGACAAAGCTGTTCCTTCAAAAAAAAGCAGTTTAAACATATAAACTTCACAATGTTCAATATGTATATTATTTGTAACATAACTGTCATTTCCACTGAAACGTGTACACCGGCAGGAAGCGTTCGCAATTAGCGAAGAAAGTACCGTTAGCTAGGCACAACAATGAGTGACGTAAGGTGAAACGGCTTGCGTAACCGAGCCTTGAACTCTGCGTACTATCTATTACTTATATACTAGTATTGGTAAAATGCAGGAACAATAAGATCTTTGATTTGAGGCCAGTTAAATATTTAATACTTTTAAATTTCACGAGTCAGACTGTCACGAGTAAGACTGCAGCGTTGAGCTCCGCCAAGTTTAGAACATATTTACTGGTGCTTACGGGTAGTTTAGGAATAGTTTCGTAGATAAGATAGGGTTTTTTAATGGATGAATGGTACAAGAGAAATAATATTTCAACAACCTGTGACTGAAATTGAAATAACTAAGAGGTTTGTACGAAATGATTGATTAAATCCGAGGTAACTTACTGCAGTAATAGTGCGTTCCATTGAAACGAATAACGACAAAATGTATTACTATTTCCAACATAAAAAGATTTTTCGTATTTGAAAAAGTAATCTATCTAATAATGTATAATTATTACTATTTATTCCTCTTATATAATAAAAGTGTATATTCTACATTAGTATAGATTTGTATTACCATACGCAAATGGCATAATTATAAACAATAAAACTTGGTTTTTGATCCCGTTAGCTAACACGCAATTTTCCCAAAAATCAAAGTGTCTCTCCAAACCACGTATCGACAATATAAACTGACATTTATAATACTAAATTCTTTTTAAAAAAATATCCACAAAATCTATTAAAAACTTAACACATTTTAAAATCTACTAAATATAAAAAATATATTCAATATTTACTTAACTAAAAATACACATTTACTATACACACAACGAAGAAAGCCAGTAGTAAGTTACGTAAGGTGAAATGGCTTACGTAAGCCGGGCCTTGAACCTCGTAGGAACTGGTACTGCCACAGGTTTGCCATTCAATACTCTGTGGCCGCTGTCAATGAATTAATCGTGAAACTGAAAAGGAAATTTAATGTGGAAGTGGAATATATTATTGGTTTGAAGACACTGGATTCTTACTTTCCCTCTGCCTATCCTGCTATGAGCGGGATACAGCATGAAACTAAAAAAAGGGTACGGGTAAGTGATCACCGCCGCCTGCGATCCCGTTTAATACCAGAGGAGCTACCGGAGCATTGTCGACCTGAACAAGTAGATAGGCGCTTTTTCAAGGTACGTTTTTATTTAAATATAGGATATGTTTGATTAAGTCAGTATTAAATTAGGTTCGTATAAAAATATTCATAAAAAAATATTTTGTTTATTTATTTATCCTATATTAAAACATTGATTAATTTAAGTGCAAAATAAATATTTGTATATGTTGTTAGAAACATATGTATATGTAAAAGTGTAAATAAGTGTACAATTTAAAAAAATATTTTCTTCAAAATAAAAAAAAACAATTTAAAAAAAAGCTTTTTAAAAAAATATAGCACAAATAAACTTTCTCGTAAACAAAAGTGAAGCAACAGCGCGTATTATGATGTATGTTATGATGACATTATGCGTCCCGTTACGTCAGGGAAACGGGACTTGACGCCGAGTGAAAGTGGTCGGCCACGTGAGGGAAATGATAAACAATTTCCTTATTATCATCTGTTGCCTTTGTTTAGAACTAGATTTATTGTCATATTTTTAGCTCCATATATAGAGATATATAGAGGTCGTCGTGGAGCAGCTTGCGCCGTCAGTCAGTGGCTGTCAGAAAACGGTATAGTCGTGGGTGCTTCTGGTGTCTTAATACTAGGTTCCCAGGTACCCTTAGCCTACCCTGCTACATGCGGGATGAAACTAAAAGAAATATTCTTTATCCAGTTAGGCTATTACAAGCACTTTTGAAGATGTCAGTAGCTTCAATCCTACATGGAAGGCAGTTCAGCTAAGACGACCGGCAAAAGATCTTTAAAAACAATCAAAATGCAGTTCACAGAATAAAAGCTCCAAGCTAAAAAATGTCATAGCATTAATTTAATGTTAAATTTAAAAGGAAATGCGTTAGAAAATATTTAAAAAAATGCACTCCCTTAACACACAGGGATATAAACTATTATACATACTATCTAATACCATTACCTTTATAGAACTTCAAGTTCTATTAGAAAGTATGAACGTGCGCATGTTAACTATAATAACCTGATTTTTAACACATTTACGCCACATTTTTGACACAATCGTTATGCAAATCACGTCGTTGTTTTTTTATAAGGTTATAGAATTGCTGTTTGGATTTCGTTATATTATATTACTATATCATTTAGAACCAATTATCAGGTAAATGATAATAAGGTACGAGAGGTATGTCCGGACTTCGATTAACCTTTAAAAATACGCGAAGATCATGAGGACCCCCCAAAGGGCATCGGCATGTTTGAAGAGGTTGATGACAGGAGTTCTCTCATTACTCCGCTAGGGATAAAGCGTGAAGTTAAATAAAATTGGTAGCTGATATAAACTTATTTAAAACAGCAAAATCTTAATTTTTTTGTTGACGCAATGTTTTTTCTCAATTACTTTAACCAACCCAATATTGAAAATGGTCATTGGTCATAGTTATAATTTTGACCATTTTCAACATTTACTTAATATTTGACGTCATCAGCCCCATAGGTCCGAAGGAAATCGGGACGCCGAACTAGTGAAAGTAGGGTCGATGCACCCCACGTCGTGAATATCAATGCGATGGGCATTTACTACCGTAGCAACTGACTAAGTTAAAGTGTAATTGATTTATTTAATACTAACCTCTACTTGCGGCTGTACTTGCGTCATGCGTGGACTTTTTATCATATATATCCAAAATATATCGTTTTATATATATTTTCCATATTTTTTTATTTGTCATAAGGTATTTTTCCGTTTTGGTGGCGTTCTGCAGTTTATCGTATATACCCACAAAAATGCATTAAGTCATAAATCTTTGGTATTTCCTAGTAGAAGGCTTCTAGGTTTGCATCCATTTGCTCTCACCCTCCCTAAATCGTCTGTCACATTATATATAGCGAAAAAGTCCTTGTAGTTCAAAATGTAGTTGTGTTTGTCCAATATCTATAATCAATATCTCTTCAAATATATAATTAATTAAATTTATAGATAAGCCGAGGGAAAACCCTAGATAGGGAAAAGTTTTTATATGTTAAATATATCCATTAGTAGGTAGGTACGTACTTTATTTAATGTCTTTTTAACAAGAAATGTTCTTCGTAAAATAAATTGAATATTATAAGAATCTTATAGTTGCTAACTATGTATATTAGGGAGGCCCAAAAACATTTTTTTTTTAAATTATAGTGAAAATATTGTGTTGGACTCAAAAAAAAAAGTATGCTATAAGGGCAGCTCTTAATTTTTATATAAGGATGTGTCTCATCGCGATTTTTGATTTCGCATATAAATAACAAGGAGAATTTTATATTTTTCATTTGAAACTTTGTTACGATTAAACTAATACTATCGATGTAAAAGCCAATGTATTCTTGTAGGAAATGCCAACGAGCGTACGGGTCACCTGGTGGTAAGTGAACACCGCCACGAATATCAATACGAAAAATATAACAAGTTTGTATATTTAAATTATACTATATTTCGTAAACTGATTTTATTTTTTTTAAGTATAAGTACATATATCATCATTTCCCGTTACAGAAGAGGCAAGAGCAATGTCACCGGAAGAGTGAAAGCTTATTAGCTAGTCGTCGTACAAGTCGTCGAACCCCCAACCAATTAAACATTCTGAAGACATCACACATAAGTTCAAGTTGCATAATACTTGTGAGTTGCAGCGTATACAAGTTATGATTGTATTGTCAGGTACTATTTATATACCTAAAGCAAATTTTAAATCTGAATCTATAGATATGAAAATATCTTGTAAAACAATTATTTCTAATCTCTAATTATCTTTTTATTAACACACGATTCCATTCTCCATTTATTGAAAGACTAGCTAAAAAGCTAACTTATGATCAAACTCGTTCTCAGAATCAGTTTATAATAATGTTAAGTCCTGGACGCCATATATAACCAATATATTATATGCTATTTTATATTATAATGTATGTGGTATAAGGCGTGAAAGCTAAATTATAATAATAATTTTCACTGTAAACTTCAATAGTAACAATACAAATAAACCCCCAAGCAGAATTTCAACCCAAAACCAATAAAAAAACTGCACTACCGCGCTATCAACACGCAAGCCATGCTCTATATACATACATATATGCAGTGTTACAGTTACGTAACACACATTTCCCGTTGTCCAAGAGGAAAGCGGGGTGCGGCCGGTCAGTGAAAGTGGCGTGCGGTCGACGCACCCCGGGCCCCGGCGCCGCTACTGATGTCAATGCGAGGCACGTGTCGCTAGAGGAAACACTGGGGAAGTGATAAGGATTGATAAGATTTTTTTTGCTAATTGAACCTTTCTTTAATACAAACGTTTTTATTGTTGATTGGAATTACTTATTAAGCTTCTCAGGGAAGATATAGGAAGGACTTAACTGCACAGCCTGTCCTAGGTTTGTGAGTTTGATGTCCACTCAGATGTCTGAATCCTTTTCATTTAATAGTTCTGGTACCGAGACTAAGCGCGGCGTTGAGTCTCACCTCAACATGCAATGTCTCTAAAATAGGAAACAGAGAGTCTTAACACAAGATTCTCTTTCCCTCCCCTGCTATATGCGTTATACAGCGTGAAACTAAAAAATATTATCGACATGTGACCGCTCAAAAGTGATATGGAATATTTTTAGTTCCACACTTTTGCCGCGACCGCGTTACCTCTTTATACTATTGTGTCACAGATGGTTGCCAAACTTTACCGTAATTCTCGCTTTTAGTCAATATTATTTACATTAAACTATTTGTAATTAATTAAGAAATTGTATAAGAATTAATTTACCTTGAAATTACTAAGTTTCAGATTGAAAAATATACTGAAATTGGTATTACTTTTAATAGAAACAATATTATTTGTTTAAGCTGTTTTTGCCGTTTGCTTTGGAGCGTGTAATTTGAATTATAAATCTTGATTTTAAAAGGTTTATAAGGCCTATTTAAAATTTTACGCATTGTTACACGTTTTAATTATTATTATTAATGTTTAATGTAGAACAATTAAAAAAAAATATTAACACAAAAATGTCGTTTTACAATTTTATAAAATGTAATTCTGAATATTGTAAAAGTTTTACAATCGATACACTCACAAACAAATTAAAACTCTTTGCAAAACACAAGGTTTTACAGCCTTTTATGATCTTACTATTGTTAATTACTATTCGAATTTCTTTTAAAATTTTATCTTTCTGATATATAATCATTTGTGTAATTTAAAATATTTTATACAATTTCTAATAATATTATATTTAAGCCTAAAGCCAGATAATCAATTAACTATGACCTAATTGATTCTAATACATTAAAAAACCAATAATCATAAATCAATATCCAATTAATATTGTAATTTAAAATGTTTAATTGAACATCAATCCATATATTTAAAAAATAATGATGTAAAATAGTATTTTTATCCTTATGGGTCTACGAGAGATGCTCTACCATTGCTAACTCAGTACAGCGCTTTGCCTTGTCACCAGAGTGAAGAAATGAGAATATTAATAAATAACAATTAATTTTCTCAATTGGGAATCGAACCCCCACACCCTTATTCCCCAGCGCCACGACAGCCTCAAACAACAAAATCGATTCTCATCAATTCGAGTCGATATAAAGCAATATTCGGAATTGCAATTAAGTTGCGAAAGTAGTTGCATAGTGTTAGTGCTAGCAACAAAGCGGTGCACTGTACCGTTAGCGTTTCGAGGCCGCTTTCCCATTTCACCGGCACCGGCACCGGCACAGACGCATCGCGGTCACCTCCATTTGTTACTTAATAGGGTTGTTTGTGGGGGGGTTTTTGTTTTTTTTTTATTTAATTATTTGTTATTTGATTTGTGAGGGTAAATGATTTAATGTTTTTTTTTATCATAGAGTTCTATGATGTTTAAAGAATATTGCTATTGTTTTATTTATTAAGGAAGCTTGTTTTAGAAATACAGTTTCGTCATATTTGCTAATGAATTTATATGTAAAGTTAAAGGTTAATGTAAAATTATGTTATGTAAATTTAAAGTTAAAATTTCGTAAAAGTTTAAACTGCTTACAATATTTTTAAGAAAATAATTAAATAAAGATTATTGTTTACATTTCATACTGCATCCCGCATTTTCGAGACTTTGTGTATTGAATGGCAGAACTCAACGCTGCGAATTATCAATTCCCAACACGCGAAAAATATTTCCTTATCCCCCGAGTATTGACAACTATCGCGTTCACGCCAGTTGCGCCCCAGATTTTTATAAGTTTCACTAATATTAAAATTGTTATTAGATAGAAGAGACAGCCCTGGAATATGTTACACGTATTTAACATACTGGTAGTTTAAAAAGGCACCTTTAAGCTTTGATAACTGTCGTTATTTACAACATGATAAAATTAAACTAAATTAATGCTCTTAATTTTAATTAAATGACGCTGAATTAAAGATTAAAACTCGCAGTCATTCATAAATGACATTCAAAATGGTGGGTATAATTAAAAATGTTTATAAGACTTTTTTCTCTTATCGATGTGACCCAGGTAACTGTATAAAAATATGCAGGAAAAATATGAAATTTATTATATTGGCGCGAGGCTACGTCTTATACAAGTACTTTGTAAACCTCTTAAAAGGCACTTGGGTATTTTGTTAAGGAATGCAAAATTTGTATGCCTTTATACAATTAAATCTTTATTTTTTTATTCATTATTATTAATATTGTTATATAAATATATTATAAGAAAGAATATATTTTAAAAACCGTGCAAGTCAGCTCATATTAACAAAACTGATTTTCGAACATCAGTTTTGAACTTCCTTAAATAAATTTCAACAATATGTACTACATTCCTCATCTCTTTCGCGTAAGTAAAAAGAACCCTGTCTTAAGACTCTTCGTCCTCTCAATTTGAGCCATTGAGTGTGTTGGAGCTTAACGCAGCGGCATGTCTCCAGATACGGAGCAGTAGAAATAATTTGAATATATATAAATATTTCTGTCAGATGATCAAATTACGTACATTTACTGCACAAAGGCATTAAATTTATTAATATTATTCCATTATAGTAAATTTGTAATATTTTTTTGCTTAAACGCTTTAATCTTTAGAATAATTGGTTGGAATTGAAGAATATTTTATATCTTGGATAGTCTATATACCTTGAAAGGCCATAGGCTAAAATACATCACGTCAATCGAGTTGATGTAACCCACTGGACCTGTGATCAAAGTTACCTAGGATTTACTCCTCACAATTCTTAGTTATTTGCATGTCGTTTGACCAGCTGCTAAGAGAAATGCTAGTTTTTAATAAAAATCAAACTTACAAGGGCATGTACGACCCGATTTCCATTATATCACTAAAATATAACGAAAGTGTCACACCACGTAACGCTGGTAACTGGCCCCATTGGATCACCTTTCCCCGACTTTCACCGACACACTTTACTTTTGACCGTGAAACGAGCAACTTTGAAGGATACGAGAACGATAGTATGAAATATTATAATTTTTATGTAATTGCTGTGACTGTAAAATAATATTTTTTTTTACTTTCGAAGTCATGTAATTCAGGATTTTCTTAACATAATCCTATGTTGTTTTATAAATAGTATGAAATTGTCGTCTACTTTTTATTTTAAATTATACATCACTTACGAGAATTTTAATAATAATATTTAATAAATTTTACAATAATCTATTCAATTATACATTTTTATTATTTTGTACGGTTAATTAATTACACGAAAATAATAATTGCGGAAGGATATATTTATGAAATTTATTTAAATATTTAAACTTATCAAATTAATTATTACCGTCACATTATTATTTTTTCGAAACAATCAATCATCCAATCTATAAAATAGCTTTAAACACCATAAAACTCATGTTCAACTAACTGTATATTACACAAACAAAAGTACGCTGTAATAATTTAAAAAATCAATACAAGAATCGTGCGTCAACAGTTGACGAATCCAGGGCAGAGAAATTTACAAAAAAAAAACAACATTCTAATGTCATTTGCGCTTTGAATACGTCAACGACCTGTTGAATGGCGTAGTAGGTTTGCCGCGAAAATATATGCCCGTGTCATTGACACTAGGCGCTTTGAGTTCATCTTGTTGTTATGGACACCAGAGTAGACGCGTGCTTTACTCATAAGAAGGTCATGGATTCATAAATTGATCTCTAAGATATATTATACCTATTATGATATACCTATGCAGCATATGTGAAAGTGGGGAACGGAGTGTCTTAACACTAGGTTCCCTCTGCCTACCCTGTTATGTGCGGGATACAACGTGAATTATTTATTTATATGTGTAAAATATGTTATTGGTTGTTATATGTGTTTCCTATTAAAATTTTGTTTATAATATAGTTTTTATTTCTTTAAATAGGTGAAATATTTACGCGTTAAGTGAAAAAAATATATTAATATTCATATTGCGTTAAATTTGTAACATTTATATACAGTTATTTTTTCTTATTTCGCTTTTTATTATTTACATTAAACATTTTTTACATACATAAGTCTTCAATATATCTTTTTATTCAATTACAGAAAAGAAACATGATTTTTTAATTTAACTCAATTATAAGTTATAAAAACATTACAAAGAATAAAAAAGGCGAACAACGCTAGTAACACAGCAATAAAAGTTAATATCCGTCTGTTTATAAGTGGAAAAATACAGAAAACCGCCATTATTCAGGTCTCGATGTGTTCCAGATTCGTATCCCGTTAGGCGGAGAAAGTGCCTGCAGTGTGCTGACAGTCTATGCAAATTATGCAATTACCACTACACTTGGGTAAATGAAGAAAGCTTGGTAATATATATGAAATTTGTTTTATATTCTTGGTGTTATTTAAAATTTATGTATTTTTGACTTACGCCTTTTGTTGGTGTAACAGTTTTGAGTAATAATTTTACGGTTTCGATATCAATTGTATTTATTTAATTACTAAGATTAAGATGTAACGATTTACCCATGCACTTGTTTAAATAGCATTAAATATAAAATGGTTTAAATAATTACTAAGTTATTTATTATAAAAATCATAAATAGATATAAAATTATTACAAAAAAATGAAATACCTAAAACAAATAACGTAAAAACCTCTAGAACATCTACAAGAAAAACAAAACAAATCAAAATTCATCTGTCACAATTACATCATTTCTCTGCACTGTACAGTTATGCGCAGATAGAGCAGCTTTCCATCTAACAAGAATGATCTAACGTGACAAAGCGAAAAAATTATGCCGCCCGCCATATTGGTGTGATGGCCGCAAAAAAACTAACGGAATAAAATACCTAACCGCCGAGCGGAGAAAGGCTTTCGATTGTCCCACATTTCACCGCACGCGAGCCGACAAAACCGCGGCATAACACAAGTGTTTCAAATTGAAATCAATAATTAATCTTACCCACACAACATAAATGTCAAATTCGTTTGGCGGGAACTTTGACGTTTGTAACAGTTCGCCACAGATTATCGCATACGTTTAACGCAACTCGTCTCGTTCTATTATTCGTATATAATATAGATGTCTCGCTCGCTAGACATTGAAAAAGAAAGCACTGTTTTTGCCACAATTTACGTGAGTATGTCGAAGAAAGCTATGCGAGTATGTAATATTAGAAACGCCGGTTTTATACAGTTGCATTACTAAGTTGCATAAGAAAATTGCATTTCCCCGATTCACTTAGCGACATTGTGATTTCTATTAAGTATATCGACATGCTTGTATACTTGTAATGTATCAGTCGGTATCTCTATTATCTCAGTATATATAATATGATTTAATAGATATTTTGTTTTATAATAAAATACTAAAACTATCGTGGCGTTCGGAAACTGCGATGTATTGCTTATTAAAATTAATTTTATTAAAGTTAACTGGGAAAATGTTTAAGAATATTTGTAATAAAACAAATATAATAATGATATCCAAACTTGGCCAGACACAGTGCAATCTACTCGTAGAGTTCCGCTACTCGACACGCAATGTCTATTTAGACATAAAATTTCTCTGTTTAGGAGAACTGAGAAATCTTATACTATTCTTTGGTTGCCAATATAAAAATAAATAGTACAACAATAACCAGAAGCGAGATATAGAAGTGTGATATAGGATAATGAATTATATTATCAATTAAAAGTACTCATGTAACAAACTGAGCAAAAAAATCCTAATAGCATATTATAGTGTCAAAAATGCATATTAGGATCCTGAGTCCGGACGTAGGTGGAGATCACTGTTGTACATTACAGTATAGGTTGAATCATAAAGATAATGCACGATTAACTGTATGTAATACGGTGCTATTACCGCTAAATAAGTATGCATGTTCAAAGTGACGCGGTCAATTTTTCATCTTTTTAAAACTAATTTATTATTACAATATTAGGATGACAGAACAAAGACTATAGATTAAAAGATATTTAAAATAATTGGTTTGTTTTTTTTTGGTTAGAGCTAATAATGCATGTTAATAATATTATCTTATCAGAATGCAAAAAAAAATGTATAATAAATTCTATTTTTAGAACAATGGAATACGTTGAATTTAGTATAATTATTATTTTCTACTTTTATAAGCAACGATTTTCGCATGAAACTACTCATTTAATTAAAAAATCTAGCGTACTTTTATATATTTTTTAAATTTACTTACTGAGTAAGGACCTATGACATGGCACGAAACTTTAAGATCATAGTTTTGACGTCTAGAAAAGTTCAAAGCACTTCAAATCTGACATTGACCTTGTATTCCTTTAACAGATTATTATTATAAATATATAACGATGCCACAAGCCCTAACAGTCTCATAATATATAATCGCTACATCCTACGTAACACTCCATTAAGTTGCTACGTGACTTTGAAACCGCGATATAAACTATAATTTCTCGTCAAAATCAGAAAGCGCGGCAGATTTACACCGGCCAGACAACGTTTATTAGCGTTTTATTCATTATAATAATGTTTTACTGTTATATTCGTTCCATTGCTTGCTAAAAATGAAAATTGACTATGTACTTTTTTTTATTTTATGAAGCAAAAGCGCTACGTTTTTAGGCTTATCTATAATTGTACATTTAATTATTAATATTATTATAAAACATATCAATATATTAAGCATTTTAGTAAATCAAAATTAATTTTAATAAAATAATAAATGATTAATTACTAATAATTTCATCTAATTAATTAACCAAGCAATGTACTAGCAACACTGCGATTGCCACAATAAGGTTAGTAACAGAACTGGCGCGCGATCTCAGCGAAATGTAAGCGAATGTGGGTCAGTGCTATAACGGCGTGCGCTCGATGTCCTCTGCACTGTTACGTGTGGGAAATTAGTTGAATTTGGGACGGATTTTTTTTTACCATTGTTTTCATTATGCCACTTTAACCTTTACCGTTACTGTCATAGATACAGGTAACTTTTTTGTTTGGAGCTTATGATAGAGTGTGTACAGCCAGAGAATGTTGTTTTTTATGGCTTATTATTAGAAATTAATTTTATTTGAGAATTTTGTTAGTTTTATTTATTTTTATTATAATTTATACAAATTATGTTGTGTCTTTACCAAAAAATGCACAAAATGGAGACAAAGTTAATATTTTGAATTTAAATTGATTAATTTCATATTTATACATATACATTTTAAAATTATATTGTATTAATTTCTCTGGCTTACTTAGGCATAATCAATTCAGTCTAGGCACAAGTGTCAAAGACGACAGATAAATAGTATTCATATCAGTACCGCCGATACGAGTAATCGAGTGGAAGCTCACTTTCCCCGGTTAGCCTCAGCTGTAATAACTAACAACTAGGAATATTTCAAACTTTAGTACACTAGTCTTGGGACTGACGATATTCAAGTATATAAAATAATATTATTAAGGAACTGGTTACTTAAATAGGCGAAGACATTTAAGAAAATCTATTATTGATGGTCTGTATTAATGTCATAGAACCCAATACAATGACTTTTTTTTTGTCGTTTGGCTTGAATGATTTAAATGCAGTTTATTTTAGCAAACTTTCCTTAATATTTAGTGTTTGTGTTATCTCAATCGGTTCAAAAATAAAAAAGTTATGTCAATATAAAAAACTGCGACTATATGGCTTTAAAATAAGTATTTTATTGAATTGGAATATAAAAACGAAAGAATACTTGAAAGAAATATATTATTATTATTATTAATATTTGCGTACATTTTCTTAATAAATTATTATTCATAATATTTTTTTTTACCAAATATTTTATATATCACAATAATGTTAAATATATTGTGAAATACTGAAAACTCCCTGTAAAATGAATATATTATCTACAATATTCAAAACGTCTCAATCCCACTACATGCATCTAGCTTACAGGCAGCTTTCACTGCAACGACACTGCAGCGGACTCAGACTATCATAATTAATAATTAATAAAACGATAATTACTTGGACCTGTCACGTAAAACTCGATAAGGTGTAATTACATCCTGTAACAATTGACTTTAGTATGAGCGAACGGAAACAATGTTTAATGATTGGAATAAAATTTGCATAGAGTAAAAATTTATGTGAAAATATTAAACTTAGGATACTACTACTTACTATAGGATGTAAGTATATTTTGTTTACTTTTGATAGTAAAATAATGGAAACATGTTATGGATAAAGATGCCTCATAATGTTTCACGATTTTTTCTTATTCCTCCGCTCTACACGCAACGTCCTAAAATATATGGAAAATTGAAAAAAAAAATAATTTTGGTCTATCTTCCAAGAATTATAGTAGGTGCGTAGAAATGCATTATTTTAAGGCATGTGCTATCATAAACAATTCCACTTATTTACTGCAAATAATATCTCTTGAAAATTATTTCTTCTCTATCATTCACATTTTAATCATCTGTTTATGGAACTCGAAGGAAAATCAAAATGATGTTTCACAAAAAGAGAATTATATACCTAATTACCTACTAAAGTGAAAATTATTTCTTGCATATAACCTATTAGTTATTTGCATAGATATTGCAATAATTTATCTATTGTAATTTCTAATCGCCATCGTATCCCTAAGACACAGAAATGGTATCGTATGAACGAAATCATTTAAATTTTACAGTAATCGTCAACATGAAGCAATATTTTTTAATAAATTATTATAACTATTCAATAATGACGTTTATTTTTTTTATATTTCTCGAAATGGTTTAGAATACATTAAAACCATTCAATACTCATTCGAACAATTAAACTAAAAATCTACAAATTTGCGGAATAAAATAATCATATAAAGCTATCTTTTAAAATATATAATACAATAAAACAAATTTACTGTTACATCTTTTTATAAATCGACATCCTATTTATTATACACGATAATTCGCAGCACTTCATACAAACAAAACGTTGCCAGTAAAGAAAAAACTGCGATTGCGTTACATAAAACATTAACTGCATAGTTTTACTGTCGTTTAGGACATTATAAAAAAAAAGTATAACATCATTTCCTACCGGCAAATTTTCCGGTCATGTAATATTAGCGAAGCTTTCCGTACGCGTAACCTGGCATTGGCATTGCGTGCGTATACGCAACACGCACACAGACGCAGCTCTATGAAAGTGTGACGTACGGTACTTTCACTCACACAGTTGCATCTATCTCTACACAGTATATACACAAACGCACACACAGCCAAAGTAATAGTTTGTGGTGTGGGTAAAGAAAGGTGCTTAGCTGGGTGAAATGGGCACAAATACATAATGTCTGATGGCTGAATTAAACGGAACAGGCAATTAAAATAAACGATTGATATGATGGATCTAGAAGCTAGTTATTTTATAGACAAAATTATTAATTTCTATCATTTTGTAGATAAAAAATCTATGATTGTAGGTACTATTTATTATTAATTAAAAAACATATATTAATTAACCTTTAATTTTGTACATTATCACAAATAAATTAATCATTGCTTTCGTTTAGAAAACATTCGTTGGGAGCTACAAGTGTAGATACAATGATTTTGTACGTGCTATCGGTACTGAAATTTTAACAGAAGCATCTATTAAACAAGTTAATTACAAATAATAAACAAATATTTCTTAAAAATTATCTTTTCTTTTATCTTTAGACGGTAAAGGTCGCTATGCCATTACACTAAGTATTGCGAAGTATGACTTCATTGAATGCTAGTTCCACTTTTCTCGGTTTTCTCTTAGTGAAAGGGCCAATGGAAGGTTCTCGTGTTTCTGAACTAGAATTACAGTCTGATAATCTATCAAATTATAGAGGAGTGTTATAAACATATATTGTTAGTGGTAAATACGCCTTGTTCAAGTCTGATAACTTGTCATGGCAGTAGGTATCTACTTGGTAAATTAAGTTGTAGATACAAAATGGATATTTCAAAATGTACTTAGACTTGTAAAGTATCCAAAGACAAGTGTAGATTTCTAGATATCGAAAAAATCATAAAAAATATATAAAAAGTCGCTTTTTTTGTTTTGTCTAGCAAACGTATGTATGTATATTACCTAAAAAAATAAATTAAATCACCTTCACGCTGCATCCCGTGCACAGCAGGGTAAGCAGAGGAAACCTAGTGTTAAAACACTCCGTTTCCCACTTTCCGCGGAAATCTGGAAGTCTGGAACACTAGAGAGAAGAAATAAAAATTAAAATTTAAATAAATATTTCATTTCCTCGAGTGGGGATCGAACCGCCAATGTTGCATACTTAACAACTCTCAAACTATAAGAAATATAAGAAAAAAAAATCATAACTGTAATATCAACAAATACCGCTGTGCGATATTAGAATCTGAATAGCATTCAGATACCGGTAAAGTACACGAACAACCGAATATAAACATAATAACCATCTTACATAAACCGACTTGACCTAGAAATTGAGAGAAAGGTCTAGGCCTCTACTTGTAATATGTATGTATAAGCGACTTTGTGTATGCAATACAATAAATAATACCATTAAAAAAATTTAAAAGCAATATTCATATGAATTATTAACTTTTACCTATCTATGGCTTCGCCCCCGTCAAATGGGAGAATATTATAACCCAAGGGAACCCTGGTCCTGGACCACAGGTAGGATGGGCTATATTAAAATAGCGTTATAAAATATAGCCTACGTATAGCCCAAGTAGTAGAAAGATTTTTTTTCAATTCTCTTAACTGGAATACACCTGATTTAAATCAAAAAATATACGACTTTTCATTCTTGGAAAATATTAGATAAATCAAATTATAAGATGCTTTATTTCACCCAAAAATAAATTAAAATTAAATAATTTAAAGCGAAGAATTATCACGTTACAAATGACGGCTATGTAATTTTTCTGTGAGTTAAAACTATTTTATCGATTATTAGCAACGGTAAAAAAATTAACTGTACCTATATATTCGAAATGGTTATAATATATGCAAATACGTTAATTATGGTAATGATTATTTATAAGTATAATGTCTAAATATTGAATATTTTTAAATAATGAGTCAAATAATAAGCTCTTACATAAACCGGCTTGACCCAGAACTTGAGAGAAAGGTATGACCCCCCTCTCTTATGTATTTGTCCATTAGCGTTAAAGCGTGAAGTTTTATATTTTTTATACTACTATATAATAGTTGCTTTGCTTGTATTAAATAGAAATATATAATTTATCTCTTTATAATTTTTGTTTTAGATTTTAAAGCAAATGTTTCTAAATAAAAAAAAATACAGTCGAATTGATAAGCTCCTTTTCTTACAGAAGTCGGTTAAAAATCAGCTAAATTTTAATAAATGCAATAATATATTTATCCAATTTTATGTTGCTATTTTGAAAGAAAAAAGTGTGTGTAGGTACATATTGGGTCTAAATCTCAGGTACTGCTTTGAGCTCCTCATCCTGCACCTACTTTCGAACTGACCGCTCAGTGAATCTATGGAATGCTAAATAGTTATAATAAGTCTTTTTCCGTTATAAAAAACTTAAATCTCAACCATCTAAATTCTACCTACTATAAATAAATAAATAAAACTAAATTTAAACTCTTTTCTGTGTTATAATAAAAATTAGTTAGCAACAAACTGTCAAATATATAAATAATAAATATTACATAAAGCCGTATGACCCAGAACTTGAGAGAAAGGTCTAGTCGTTCTCCCACTTGCCTCAAGCACTTTGCATCTTATTACGGCAAATGGCATACGCTGATGTTTAATTACGAATCAAGATTTTATATTCTTTAATATTAAATATTATACATAACGTATTATTTACCGTTTAACCGCTTTTAGGCCGTTGTGGCGCAATCGCACCGCATTCTGGCTGTAAACGCGACGGATGTTGGTTCGATTCTTTATCAGGGGAATGAACTATTTCTATTTGCACGCTCTGGTAACAAGAGTGCGTGTTGAGTTCCATAACTCAGTGTCTCGAAAATTGAGTGGTAAGTAGGGAGCGGAGTATCTTGATTGTAGATCTGCCTATTCCTATAAGCGGAATACAATATGAATAATAAATTTTATAATCCTTATATGCCATATCATTGTACTGTTATAGATATAGCATTCAAAAATTATTGCAATATATTTGATATTTATAAAGTGATACCCACCTATATCGCTTATTTATTTTATGAGAGAAATAAATACACAATTTTACCTAAGTTTTTTAAACAATGACTACTAAGTGCTTGTAGAAATTTGGAATCTTATATTTTCGAGAAATAATAAATAGTCTTCATTTTTGCAGCTTTTTACAACACAGATACTGTTACTTCGCGCACAATGAACTTATTTAAAGTATTTTTTCATCCCTGAAAAGATGATTGTGTACCCACACACAATTATTATCAATAAAGATATTGTAATTAATTTAAGGCGCCAAATTCATGACATTAATATTAATTACTTTTCCAAAGATGGCGCCGCGACACACGCACTGGTTCTGTCACATACAGCCACATCCACATACAGACAGCAATATTATATTACGAGTATAAGCGTATCCAGTCCATCCGTTTAACCTAGATATATCTATGACCTATCACTACTCTCTGGTCGCGAGAAAGCGGGCCCTACTAGCTTTCCCTTCATGGGCCGCTTGCCCTCAATAGGGCTGTAATATGAAAAGTTTTATGCTTAGTTTTCATAGAAAGTTAAATTAATAATAATTAGTTTTCTAATAATTTTGTAAGATAGATTTTGCATTATATTGACTTAACATATCTAATAAAATAATTAAATTAATTAATAAACTTTAATATTTTTTCTTTAAAGTTTAATCGCATACGTATGCTTAACAGTGGCCCCCGCGTAGCTTCGCCCGCGTATATAAGAAAATTATGTATTTTCTCATCTCAATTACTTTCGTGATCTAATAACATTATCATTTTTAAAATATCCATACATCGATAGCTAGCGTTTTAGCTAATTCAATAAAACACTTATTTTGTAGCAATATTTATCGCATGCAACTCTTTATATTGATATAACTTTTTTATTTGTGAACCGAGAAAACAAAGACTAAGTAAATTTAGAGTGAAGCTTGCCAGAATCCAATAGTCAAAACTACAGAGAAACAAAAATTTACATAAACAGACAAAATAAATTAAAATTATTATTTTGAGTTCTATTTCATTAATGAAAGCCCCCAATTTTTTTTTCTTATGTATCTTCCATGTATAGACATCAGTCGATATTATTACAAGTACTTATAGATATAGATTAGATGTTGTTTTACTGTAATTAAGTTCTATTACTAAATATCCATTTTTTATTGTGATGTGGCACGTGAAAATATTGTAACACTAAATAAATAGGAAAAGTCTAATATACTGATAATAATTATACAAATTAATTTTTAATTACTACCTACTACATCGGTACTACTTTATGTATATGCTAAAATACTCCATAATGATAATAATAAACTAAAACTAAAATAATCTATAGTGATCAGTATTTCGTTGTGCACTTGCAAATAAAATAATATTTTATAAATGCAAATTTTACATAAAACACGTTTTTAATTTAAAACACATACAGTTTTGTTTTCTCTTTACTGCGCCATCTATTAGTAACCTTACCAATTACGTTTAGAAGGACCTAAGTAAAAATAACTTTATAAATATGTATACAGCGACATCTTCTGTCCACTTATTTTATTCTTCTGAAAATAAACCATTAAAATCATATTTTACAATAATATTTATTCCACTCAATTTTCTTAATTTATTTGCGATATTTTACGTGTATACATTTTTAAATTTTAATGATTATTATATTTATTATCCTTGCAACACTCAAAAATGCAGTTCTTCATTTCAGGAACCAATATTTTCAGCACTAGCCACCCAACAGCTCAATCTAGGAAGTGCAGGATCTGCTAGCAGGAATTATTGTTTTCTATTATTTTTATTCAATGAAATGCTATTAAATAAAACGTTTAACGTTTCGCCAAGATGATACCGAGATGAATAAATGTCTTTGTGGGGCGAGTGCATATAATTTGAGCAGGACAAGAGAAGCAGGTGTGACAGGAACAAATACCGCATAGACTAATTTAAAAATAATTAAATTTACCTTTGCTTATCATTTGCAAGTGATAAATGTTTGTTTATGCGGCTAAAGGAAGTAACTAGCTAGTGTTATGCCGGATTGTTTTTATGTGATATAATCGTCATAATATTTGACCCACTTACGGAGCCTTGTGGATTGACCTATTGGAAACGAATGCGGACAGCGCTATGTTATTTTTAGGATGTAGCTTTGCAGCTAATTAAATATTTATATATATTCTTTCGCGATGCAGAATTACCATTCCAAGTTCTGTAAACGATTTACATTAAATTTTGTTACTGAAATATGGTGAGTCCTTTGTTTTACTTTGTGTGTATTTTTGCTTTGACATTTGCTTAACGAGATTAATAATTACAATTTGAACAATTTGTATTGGTTACTTAGATTTATGAATATTTAACATTTTAATTGGCGTAAAAAAAATATTTTTTATGACAATACTTAGGACATAAAAATTGTAGTTTTTTTTATTTGCATCAAATAAATACAAAGTCAATTTGTCCACTTGTATAATTTATGTATACAGTTTTTTACATTGATTATTTATTAATGGTATATATTTATTACAGATAAGTGAATACTAAATATATAAATGATACATAAGAGATGTAAATATAAGTAAATCATAAAAGTGTGAATGGAACAACTTCCTTTGAGGGATCAATTTATCAATAGCAGAATTTCATTTAATAAATATCATTTCTCAACTATCCTAGAATAGGATCTTGCTTAATATGTTAGAATTAAAAATAAGCCAAAATTTTTTACCTATAACAACTTCCAGTATTATAACATTAGTTTAACTTGTAATTAATAATGAAGTTATTATGGTTACTTAGTATGGAAATATTGTGAGATTTATTATGGGATTAGCTTGACTATAGACGGGTGGATGTGGGCCTTAAGCCCTAAGCGTGGATATAGTCAGTAATGAAGAAGCAAAATGTTCGCACTCTATCGTTAATTGTGTGCACATTTACTTATCTGTTGGTTGGTGCCGCTGTGTTTGACGCTCTTGAGTCTACAACTGAGAGAAACAGATTTGAGGTTTTACAAGGTAATTTTTTTCAAGTTGTCTCTACTTAGCTGGCAAATTGTATCTGTTTAGCTTACCTTCTCTCTTTTATATTTTTTTTGAGTCTCATGCTTTAATCCACATATGCCGAATAGACAGAGAGTGCTTAATTAAGACTATCCATTTTGCACTTTCTGCTAGAATAATACATTGGGTAGTGTTAGATTAACATAAGAGTGCTAATTCTAAGTTTTAACCGGATATTTCAAAGTCTGTTTGACATAGAGAACAATGTTAGTATATAAAAGATAAGTTGATAAATTGAAAAAAATTGTGAGAGTAAATGCAACAGTGATGGGTTCGATTTCCACTCGGGAAAGTAAAATATGTGATTTCGATCTGCCACTCAACACACAAACCCTCGAAAATTGGGAAGCAGAAGTATCTTAATGAGAATGGAGCTCATTGCTCGGAGGAACTTATTGCTCAGTTTTCCGTCTGCCTATCTAGCTTTGTGGGGGTTACAGCATGAAGGTGAAAAAAAATCTCACAATAAGTTAATAGTTGGATACAGATTAAGTTGAAGGATATCTAAAAGTAGATTAAGTAGGGGTCTAAAAATATCAAACTGTGTTTAAAAATAATCAAGTTGTGGGGTCTTTTCAGTTAGTCTTTGACTTTATTTATTCTGTTTTACAATTTTTTGAGCCTATATTGAGTTTTGCCACTCATTACACAATGTCTTTACTACTTTCTGTTTTTTGTTTAATTACTCATATGTTTTTGTACCATTCAAAAGTATAAAAAATACAAAATCGACGTATTTTTAATTTCGTACAGTAAAGAATACAATCAATTTCCAAAATCCTTAAAATTTTCTAATGATATGTATGCTCATAGTTTTTTGAAAACCGTTTTTTTTTTTGTCTTTCCTGAGAATTGGCTTAATAGGCTGTTAGTAGGTTTACACTTTAAGCCCACGATATATTTTGGGTAGGCAGAGACCATCCCGATCTTTAGGCCTGGATTCAAGACTGAGTATTGAGTGGCGGATGTCTTTTCCGCCATTACCATTATTTACGGTCATGCCATGACCTGCTCTAACAGTATTTGAAGCTTATATTCCATTTTGATTAAACATATATGTATTTAAAAAAAAATCTACTAATTTCAGCTATCGAAGGCATGATAATAAGCAAATATAATATATCTGAAGAAGATTTCCGTGTAATGGAGACAGTGGTTCTCAAGTCGGAGCCGCATAAGGCGGGGCAACAGTGGAAGTTCACTGGCGCGTTTTATTATGCTACCACTGTTCTTACTACTATTGGTGAGGTTTTTGAGACTTGTCTATTTTATATATAAATGTTGTGTGTGAGACTTTTAATAATATACTTTTCATAGGAGTGGTTGAAATTTTAAATTCAAGATGTTTATTTTGTTATACAAGCATTTACCTGAGGCTTCGCCCGCGTAGTCAAATAGAAATAATTTTTATATTCATATATATTTTTTACTATCCCATAGGCTACGGACATTCAACTCCAGCAACAATAGGTGGCAAGTTGTTCACAATGTTCTACGCCATTGTGGGAATTCCTTTAGGACTCATTATGTTCCAGAGTATCGGCGAACGTGTTAATAGATTGAGCAGGTTCGTGTAGTTTTTAAATTTTTATTTGAGGGTTTATTTATGGACAGTAAGGTTGAAGAGGTGTGGCCGCCCTAAAGTTGGGTTTTCTGAACTTTTGCGCTTTCTTTACTCTGGAAGAAAATAATCAGAAATAAGAAAAATTCAATCAAGTCTGCACAGAATCTACAGCTAACTACTGGCAAATCCTAGGCGCCCTCGAATCATGGAAAAGTGTCTAGACTAATAAAAAACTAAATAACAATTTCAAAATTTATCTTTTTATACAAAATTTTAAATTTCTTTCAGTGTAATAATAAAATCAATAAAACGTGCGATGAACTGCCAGCAAACGAATGCCTCCGAAGTGGATCTCATATGCGTAGTGACCACGCTCTCCTCTCTCACTATAGCGGGTGGTGCGGCCGCTTTCTCAAAATTTGAGGGATGGAGCTATTTTGATAGTGTTTACTATTGTTTTATCACTTTGACTACTATTGGTAAGTGTTTTTAGTACATTGTTACTATTTCCTACTGTAATATAGGTTAATATATTTATTTATTTAAACTATGTTTCCCAGGTTTCGGCGACATGGTAGCGTTACAAAAGGATAACGCGCTAAACAGAAAGCCCTCATATGTGATGTTCGCACTAATATTTATATTATTTGGTCTCGCCATAGTGGCGGCCTGTCTTAACTTGTTAGTATTGAGATTTGTTACAATGAACACGGAGGATGAGAAACGGGATCAGCAGCAGGCTGAACAGGTGGGTTATTTTTTTTTAGTTTCATGTTCTATCCTGATGGAACTGACAACCTAGTGAGACTTGTCGCTCGATTTTCGAGATATAGCGTGTTAAGTGGCGGGACTCAATGCCACGTTTCGTTTTGTCACTAGCATTAAAATAATATAAAAATAATTCTTTCCCCCGAATATAAAAGGAGTGGAGGGTAAAAGTGGTCTTGATATCTTACATGGTCTTATATGTCTTATATGGTCTTGATCTTGGTCTATTTGCTTACAATGAGAAAGGCCTCTCACGCGTACGATTACGATTTTATAGGAACACAGAATTTAAGTTAAGTGTTTGTCAAAATCGCGCAAGTTAAAAAATTATTACCTTTTGTAGTAATATTTTTTTTTTCTGCTAGGCACAACAAGTAGCTGTGAGGTTAGAAGGTGACGTGATAACGGCGGACGGTGCAGTGTTGCGGGGGGTCGCGCGGGGCACGCGCTTGCCCGCGCCCTCAAGGCTTGTTAGACCTGGTAAGGGATATGTTATAGCTTCACGCTGTATCCCGCATATAGCAAGGTAGACAGAGAAAACCTTACGCTACACTTCGTTTCTAACGCACAAGTTGACATACCTCATTGCTGCGCTTTTCCTTATTACCAGAGCGAATATTTACAATGATTGACATTGGAACATAGTAATTCATTTAAATGAGAATGTTGGTCTCATAACACTGTCATTTATTAAATTTTCCAGAAAGATATCACTTACCGCACATTCTCCTTTGTGTGTTTTCCATTCAATGTGACATTGGCAAAGCGATTTGTGCTGAATGGGCACGCTCGGAACGCCATAAATAAAGATCAACAACAACAAGATATCACTTTCTCGAATACAGTTTTAAAAACAAACATAAAAATGTTTCATAATTGCATTAATTTATACATTATCCGTAGTGTTACGATGTATGTAAAAATTGTAAATTATTAACTTAACTGTATATAAATTGTTTGCAGGCGATACCGCAATGGTTCCTTTATATGTAGATGAGGAGTATCCTCCCAGTGTATGCAGTTGTTCGTGTAGCTGTTTTGGACCAAACAAGTAAGTAATTTTATTTTAATAACTGATTTTTATACAAATTTAGACCAGGTAAAGGAGCTAGCGGATCACCTGATGTTAAGTGATTACCAATGCATAAACATTGGCAATACCAAAGGAACCATCAATGCTATGCCAAATTTTAAGAAATTTGTTGATTTTCCCCTTGAAAAATCTAATATCGTAGATTTGTGAGAACACATCTAGTGGTAGGTGGTTCCAAAATTTACACGTTCGTGGAAAGAATGAACTGGCATGTCTACAATTTTAGCTTCTCGTATATATTTAGGTAGTAGACTCTGCTTATCACTCGAATTCAAGACACATTTTATATTACTACCTCAATGCAATGAAAATAATTAAATCCTCCCGGTGGGGTTCAAAACAACTACACGTCACGTTTACAGTAAGACGAGACACCACTACGTCACTATAGTCGCAGTAGTAAAAAAGTACATATAGTTTTAATAGTCTTATATTAATAAGCCATGAATCGTTTTTACTCTGGTGGATCCTTTTGAATCTATTTTTATAAACCATATCTAATTACTTTTCTTTGTAATGGATTTTAATATACATTTTAGAAAACAAAAAATCTAAATATAATAAAATCTATAAATATAATATTTTTTTTTCCTATTACAGATCGATACCCTACCGTGACCCTCTATCACCAGTATCAACAAACATAAAACAAATTAGAGCAAGAAACTATCGAGAACTAGGAAACATACCGCGTTACATAGAAAAATCATCATCGAAAAACCGTTCGCAATCACTAAGATTAAACTCCGCCTCAGGATATCTATATATGAATGCGAAAACAAACGAATTTCAAATAGACCCCGAAGATTTTAGAGAAATTGTTGCCAAAAGACGGGAGCAATTGCGTAAAGGAATGAATAGTTTCGAGCTTTCCAATAATCGATATCTAAATCCCTATTCAAATAGCCTAAATAAAGAAAGCCCACACAGTTCTTTATATTCCATGAACATAAGAAACGAGAATCGAAGCAATGACCCGTTAGTAGATGATTACGATTCGGAAAAATCGAGCTACGCCAGAAAGAAATTAATGAAGAACATAGCGAGAAATACTCACAATAAACGGGTAGAAAATTACTTCTACGACGACGCAGTGTTGCATTTCGACGACGAATACGCATTCGATGGATCGATTTTATTCGCTAAGAGAAGAAAATCGATTAATCAAAATTGGGAGGAGTTTACTTGTGATTTTAAATCGACTTATGACCAAATATCGAATGATGGTAGCTACGGATATTACTTGCCGGATGATGATGAACAGGAGTATTTTGTGAATGATATACTGTCTGTCAGTCTGCCACCGCATCGGGCGAGTATTTAGGTTATTTATTAGGTTAGTCTAAAAAGGGCCAATTAATATAAAAAAGACTTAAATCGCACGTTGAATGGCGTCGTGTCTTTTAAGTGCTTTAGGTATGTGTTATATAATTATCTTAATGATAGTTTAACCTGCATGTTTATTTCATCATCATCATCACCGACAGCCATCGATTGTCCACTGTTGGACATAGGCCTTCCCCAATTCTCTCCACCACACTCAATCTCCAGCTCTTCGGAGCCATCCGCTTCCCGCCAATCTCTAGGTCGTGGGTCCATCTAGCAATCCATGTTTATTTACAAAGATTTAAATGAATTATTTTTTTATATCACAATTTTTTAATAATTAAAAACATAAACTGATTAATTTCTTTAGATTAGATCGAATACAGAAGCTACTGATTCTGTTTCCGACGATTTTTTTTTAGTTAACATGTTGAATTTTTTTGTGAGGTGTTGTTTTTATATTTCTTTCATTTTAATAATTCTTTTTTTGATAAGATGACCTCAAATAAATTTTGAAACATAGTTAGGGACTACTACAACTTTAAGAAATAACAAGAGATGATTGTTTACGACAACACTTTCTGATAAAAATCATTTCAAAAAGCAAGTAATTTAAAAAACGATTAATATTTGCTTACATATTTTATATCGAAAGTACCAATTTTGATGCGACTCCATTCAACAAATAGTGCGAATTTTTGCGTAATCTCGATTCGTTAGCTTTTACACATTAGGCGGGTAGTTGCTTTTTTATTCTAACTTCATTAAGCTTGGCGTTTGTAGATATTGTAATATAGATGCTTCGCGAATTTAGGGTGTTCTCACACACTATGACTATTATAAAAATTGAATGTTTCTATCACTTTTATTTCGTATAAAGACTCATTTATAAATTATGTCATACGAATTTAATGATTTTAAGGCCCCTACTCAGTACTTGTCACAGCTCACAGGTTATATTTATGAGACCTCCCATAGGATTACGTCACATATTTTGCAATTGTTAACCTAGAAATTATTAAATTAAGTTCTGTGTCTTATAATGCAATGTGATGTCATAAAATTTAGGAACCCTCCCCACCTTTTGTCAAACAATGTCACACTTCGTACGCGCCTTTAATGTGTGACTTAATCTATGGACGGCCTCTAACTTAATTTTAATAATTAACAGGGGATTAAATATTTTATATCGATACTTGTATTATCGATCATAAGATAAAATGGGATTCTCCAATAACGCTGAATCTTTTATATGTTTTGAACTGTGACGTAACGAAATTTCGTCTTCCCCCCTTAAATGTGTGACGTAATTTAAAAACTTGAGTGTGAGAAATCCTAAATTGTTGGGAAGATTTTGTTCTTAATACTCGGTATAATGAAACTACTACTTGTAAATTATCAGTTTTATTTTACATTTATTTATTGTTGTTTATATGAATTTATATTCAGTTATAGTTTGTTTATTTTGATTTAGTACATGAATCTCACGTTATTTGAAAATTGTGCCAAAGAAACTTAATTTTTTTAATAAATTTAGTTGATAATTTCAAATTGAAAAAAAAATTGTCACTAAATCCCTTTAAGAGGAATCTATAAATAATATATCGTATTATAGTAAAATTACGAATTTTAATAATTTTATTTGAGTGCCAAAATGGAACTAAAGATAATAATTCCATATTTATTATGTTATTTATTTTCAAAATAAAAAAAAAATGTTAGTACTTTAAAAATATATATGTATAATGGATTTAAATAAAATGAAAAATAAATCTAAAGAGATTTAATAAAGAACTTCCATTTTGAATATGTGCATTTAAATGTAATATATTGTATGCTATAATTTTAAGCATTAAGGGTACATTAAATTGCAAAAAAGACAAATGTTTCGAACATTTTAATTTTATCAGTATTATACAATAAATTGATATTTCAATGTTTTTAATTAAATTAAATGTAGAAGATAATATTGTAAATATTATTTATATTCTACATTCGCAAAAAAAAACTTGGGATACAGATAATTTATTATTTAACAATTATCGAAAGCGGTTAATTTTAAATATTTTGTATGGATACTTGCTTAATCAGTGATAATTTAAAATGGTATTCCCCGAAGATCCTGAAGCTTTTTATACACAAATATATATATTTCTATTATTTTTCTTTCGCCACAATAGCGATAATAAGTGATTACTAAAATTGTTTTCATTACGAATTTATTGATTGAAATTGTTAATAAAATTATATTATAATTAATTATATATAATATAATAATAAAAGAAATTCGCTATGTATATATTATGAAAAAATTAAAAATGTTTTGGTAAACATTTTATTGCTTCAAGCGTTATTATGGATTTGGAATTGTATTTTAGAAATTAAATTTCTTTTTAAGTATAAATTGTTGAAAAAGATTTTATTTATATTATAGGCGATACTTGAAATCATGCCTCATATTATAGTAATATATGTTTTAAACTATGATTAGAGTTATTGAAAATTTAATAATTATTTTATTGTTTTTTAACTGTATCCTGCTTATAGCAGGAAGACAGAGGGAACTTAGTGTCAACACACTCCAACTTTCTGCCAAAATTTCGAAATGCATGATGAGTGGCGGAGCTCATCGCTGCGCTTTGTTATAAAACCAGAGCAAGGAAATTAAAATAGAAATAAATTATGATTTGAGTTATTATAATTTGAACAATGTATTTATTATGACATTAATTAATGTCAAATGTGTTCTCCATGGAAGTTTCTCTAAGACCTGTATGGTATGGGTACAAGTCCAGCGATGTTGATTTATTTTTTAAATATATATAATTGATGTAATTTTATGATCTAAGCTTTTGATATTTTATTTTTGCTATAACGTGTTCATACTAGTCATTATTTTTAATTATTGTTAGTTTTTTTTTTATTTATAAGTATTCTAGGTTAAAGCCTATTCCATACATTTATTGTGATTAAATATTGAATATTTGTGAGGTTCTCTATATTTTTGTGATATTTTTTTTATTATTAATAAGCTAAGGCTTGTGATTTTAATTCGCATTTTTTAAATATTTTTTATCTGTGATTCCTGTCTAGTCTATATTAAGAATTAATTATCTATACGTTTTTAAAGTGTCAAAATGACTGTCTATGCTTTTTTGTATATTTTTTATTTTATTAATATAAAAAAATCTATTATACCTAATCACTTCCAATTTTAGAATTTAATTATATTAGATACTAACGTCTACTTTAATGAATATCGTTTTAACTGTAATTATGATGTATTACGTTCTTCCTCGTATGCCAAAACCTTTGTTAAAACACCTAACTTCTAAAGTTATAGAGTATTGCGATTTTAGATCTTTTTTTATATTTTGATTTTTATTTCAATATTTTTACATGTTACCTTCCAAATGTTCAATTAAACATTAGATGTTTTAATATGTATAATTTGTATTTATTTTTTTATAATGGTCACTAAGATTCGTTTAATATTCCTCTTTTTTAAATATTCAAATGATCTTTATGAATAAACTAGATAAAATTGCTCTATTCTATAACAGAAATCTATCCAAACTTATGGTTAGTGATTTTAAAACCGATATACATTCTATATACTACTGTACTCAGTATGTAAGTATGTATGTATGGTCGTGTATGTGTGTAACTAAAGTTTAAGCGACTGTTAAGATAAAATAAAACAGTCTGAGTTAATTGTAATTTATTATAAAAATGTAATATAAAATCTGATTTCATTAAAAAATACATTAAATATGTGTTTTGTGTTTCAATTTGTATAAAAAATCTCTTAAGTTAGAATCGATCTCGCCCACCGATTATTGCATTGTTATTGTTTTGTAAACAAGTGTCTGTGGAATTTACATATTTGCAGGTAAAAAAGGTTATGGGGAAACACTATTTGAAGCTATTACAGCTACACCAATGAATTTATAACAATGTAGCGACATCTAGCGTTTATTATATGTAGCGAAACTTAATTATTAATTTGTGATCAGTTGATACTATACAAGCTAGATGGCGGTTATTAAATTTAAAAAATTGACAATCTTAAATTTCTCAAAATTATTACGCCGACAACAATGTTATAACGTAATCTGAATAGAAAAAAATTAATAAAAAATATATGTATGTAATTTACATTTGAACTGTCATTAAAAATAGACTTTTCTTTATACATCTTCCACAAGTACCTACTAGACAGAAAAAGAATTAAGTCTATCGTCTTGAATAGCACAAACTGATGCCGTGTTTTATCTTACCAAACAGAAAATAATGTATATTAAATTATATTCATCGAGGTAAAAATCGAATTCACAGTCACAGCCATATGGTGCCTTACAGTGGTGTCACAATGTTGGCTAAGGTAATATAAAAAAACACGGTCAGTAATGTAAACTTCATATTTGATTTTCACTTATTAATAGTAGGTAAATAATAATTCCAAGCTCCAAAAGGAGAATTGGCAGATCAAAACGGAGATGGCGGGACGAGCTGGACCATTATAGGCCTGACTGGTGCTTATTAGCCCGAAATAGACCGGAATGGAAGAAGTGGAGAGAGGTCTTTGCCCAACAATGGGATGGTGTAGGCTAGGGAAAAATAATAATAATAATTATTATTATTGACATCAAACAAAATAATAAAACAGTTAAAGCCGGTAGAAATTTTATTTTATTTCTTTTTTAAATCAGGAATAGGTAAAAGTACAAATATATATCAATAACATTATAATTTAGAAATAATATTTTTTATAAAATTATACAATACATCAAATTTAAGTAAAGATTTATTAACATAAAAGGTAAGTACTTTTATGTTAATAAATAATCATTATCTCAGAACAAAGTGGCTTTGAAAATTTTTCTACAACCAAATAAAAAGGATTTTTTATGTTTAACCAAATATAGAATATTTTAAATTGCTTTAAATCGTATAAAGAAAATTTCAATCCATTGTTCTATAAATTTTGTCAAATGTTAGATCCGCCTATTTTTAAACCCCGACGTAAAAAGAGGGGTGTCATAAGTTTGATGTGTCTGTATCTAAGTACTTGTCACCTGTAGCACCGTAGCTCTTGAACTAATTAACCGATTTGGTTGCGGTTTTTTTAAGAGCTACAAGCACTTTGCCAAGATAAGGTAGAATAATATTTGTGGTCGAGAGCTATCTAAAATTTCTGTAGCTTACTTAGGTATATCTCAAAAAAAGTTTGTAATGATTAAGTAGTAGTGTAGTAATTGACTGTTTCAGTTTGCATTTAATTTTTCTTTATATTAAAAAAAATCAGTTTCAGCCGAAACTAAAGCCAAAGCCGAAGGTCGGTTTTGGCTAAAAACCTTGTTTCTGTCAGACACTACTTTTAATCGAACCCATCATATAAAATACTCGGTACAAAATACAAATGTATGCAAATTATTTTTATACAACAATACCCTTAGTCAAAGTTAAATTAAAAATATGATGTAAAATATAATTTCCGTTACATAATTCAACATAAACAGAAATTACCTTAAAAATTGCTGCGAACGTAAAACAAATTGTTTCCTTTGTAGCTACAAATTAAAATTAAAACGGCGGAGCCCTCGCAAAATAAAATAAGCGTCTTAAATTCGTTTCTACCATTCTTACAAGTATTTGCGAAATGAGAGTACTTTTTAACAATTCTACCGAAATGGATTTAATAAATACTGAAGCCGGCCAAAGAGAATAGAAGAAAAATGGTGCCTCCCCGAGGGGTGCGCCCGGGGGGGTGGGGGGTTGGTTTGAATAAAGAAAACTTAAAATTTTCTTAAACACCCCGTTCGAGGGGTGGACGCTATCTATCTTCGTTTAAGTATTGGCAAAAATGACCCCCCGTCGGCGCTCTCGCTCGCTCTCGGCTGTGTCATTGGCTGGTTTTTAAAAGAAGGGTGTCAATGAATTCGAGTTATTAAGATTTTGTGTTTAATGAATTTTTTTTGGATATAATGATGGAAATTTATATTGATTTCTGCGTATATTTGGAAGCGAGGCGCGGTTGGCTTAATTTGGCGATAATATTGTAGTTGTCGTAAGCGATAGTTCTGTGCTAATATCTAATTCAAGGTCATTCTAATTTTTTTATTAGATATAGATATTTAAACATTATCATAATATATAGTTTTGTGTTTCTTTCGGTCTAGGTTCTCACTGTATGAATAAAGAAAAATATATATATTTACTTTCATTAATTACATAAAAAGAAAGAGTTATTTTCTCAACAGGCCGTTCAGGAGAGCACCAGTCAGTAATAAATATTTTTAATATGTACCTAATGAAAATGTAAATTAAGTATTTTTTTAATAATTAGTTTTTAAATCATTAAAGGCAGTAACTATCAGATCAACATTTTACTATAATATCAATATCAATGTTTTGCTATATCACTGTAGGTATCACTAAATTCCTTCTTCTATAGAAAACTAAAAAAATATCTATATTTTTTTAGTTTAGAGCTATAGTTCAATTATACTCATTTAAACCGGACTCGTACGTTTTATGAGTTTTATAGTATACACAAACTTCATATTATATCGTCGTCAAACGTTTAACAGGTGGCTAACTATGTATCTAATAAGCGTCAGCAAAAAAATATCTTGCTTTTAATGTATTTTTATAAAATCAATTTGTTTTTCATATTAGATACTAGAAATTATTATTTAGATGTATTTAGTCTTTTAAAAAGTAGGTAGTAATTTATTTTTGTTTACATCATTTTTAATG
Source organism: Heliconius numata (assembly GCA_016802625.1). Lineage (NCBI taxonomy): Eukaryota > Metazoa > Arthropoda > Insecta > Lepidoptera > Nymphalidae > Heliconius > Heliconius numata. Next base: position 1,754,914 of record JAEBDU010000010.1, on the reverse strand, counting down.
CTGGATATTTTGAATATAAATGAAATAAAGCATGACATAAATAGTTTAACTTAACATTCTATATACATATAGGTTATTAATATATGTATATAAAAAGAAATTATTTGAAAGTGATTTTTTTCTTATTTCTAACCTGCTTCTCAACAAAATTGTCTTCTAAGCCGGTCGTACCTTTATGTTCATTTCATGATTGAAATGTGCTTGAAAAAGACTATTTAAATAAAAAAATATTTTGAATTTGTCCATTTTAATAATTAAAGTTTAGAATTTAAATATAACCAAAAGAAATATTAAAACATAAAAAAATCAATAACTTTCTAAGCTAACGCTACTAAGACAGAAGTTAACGCGATTTAAGTGGGAAAGTGGGAAGTTTGGTAATTTTCACTTACGCTCGCTCAACTCACTTTCACACTGCACTGCTTAAACTTTACTCTGTCACTAATTTTTACTGACAACTTTAAAAGATTCACTTTTTTATAAATAAATTACGTATAAGTACTTTGGATTTAAATGTTTAAGATTGTACGAACGTAACTTTTAAAGCAATTTATAGTTAGAGGGAACCTAATATTAAAACACTCTGTTCCCACGCACTTCCCTACTTCCGAGACATTACTTTTGGTGTGGCGGAGCTTAACGCCGCGTATAGTGTTTTAAAAATTTATTTACTATATAGTCTAAATACATATTTTAATAAGTAGATATATACCCATATAAATTTAAAATTGAGATGTACTTAAACGTGATAATTTGTGGGGTAAAATAAAAATCACTTAAGGAATAGGTTCTTCTATAATAGTAATAATAATAGAAGAACTTATCCCTTTTTTGGTTAGGGAAAGATGAGAGTTGAGTTCCGCCTATAAAAACTCTATATTGACAGAAATGAAGAACAGAGTGACGCATGTTTTTTTTGCAAGTGCCAAATACGGCGATATTATTTATTTTAAATGAGATTTACATATATAACACTCACCTTATACCAGAGATATTGTTCTGATATTCAAATCTAAATTTATTAATTAATGACACTTTCGAACTCTGATCGCAGGTACAGTAGGTTATACATGTCAACGATTCACGATATGTGATATAATACAGATCTCGATAAATGGACTATCCAACACATTTTTTGAATTTGAATGAGCAGTTCCTGAGATTAGCGTGTAAGTACGTAGCACACAAACAAGCTTCGCCTTTATAATTTTATAATATTAATATATATCATTTTTATTGCGTTAAATTTTGATTTGCATATAAGAACCTTGATATACATAACGTAAAATATCAAAAGAATAAACCACATCGGGCTAAGCAGTTATCATATACCAATTAACTATAATGAAGAAATACGTACTTAAAAATAAGATGTAAGTTTGTTGGAGAAGTTCTTGTATTTTTTAAGTAGATACGTAATAGCAAAATGATGAGAGTTCCTTCACTAGTCTTTCTATTGATATATCAGTGATATAAGACTTTCCGATACTGTACAATATATAAATTGTTCTACGCAAAACAAGTTGACTCAAAAACAAATTTTGAACTTTGAATTCACGCATTTTTTAATTAAAGTTACATATTTCCACTGAAATAAAAGTTTTGTACACTTATTATTTATAAATTATAGTAGCTTTAATATACTGACCACGAATTACCTACTGCAAAGTGTATCTCAGGTTTGAAAAAAATATATAATACTTAAAATTATATACGATTAATCCTGTTAAAAGTTTCTTTTAAAATATTCTTTCAACGTATCAGTAAGTAAACCAATGGTTAAATGATAAATTATTTAACCATACTTCACTAAGACAAGTGGCTTAGTGAAGTATTAGTAGAGTAGAGAGTTCAATCACTTGTCCAAAGACAGAAAGCAGAAATTAATTACTATCAAAGTACATAACCATTTACATTATACAAAAGAACGTACATAAAAGTTCTAATAAATAATTTCGAAGGAATAATTATTTTATTTTAACAAAATGGAGCTGGGCCGAGTTGGTATTTCTTGTACAAATTTTAATATCTCGGAGGTAGATAGCTATTTATATTTTTCCACCCCCGTCGTTTCTTTTGGCGATTATTATTCTGTATTCCAATGGGGGGTGGGGTGCCACCCGCGGACTCTTTCCTTTTTGCTTCTTAAGTCCATCTTGAGAGAACAGCGGAATGTCTGGAATAGATAGTATGTTATTAAATATTTTTTTTATTGTCGTATTTTATATTTTATTGGCAGAAGAAATTTTGTGATAAATTGATATGAATGTTGTTATATTTTTGTGTTAACAGGCGAAGAAAAAAAATTGTATTTTCAAAATTATTTAATATCGAGAAATAAAAACAAATTTAAAAGTTGTAAAAAGTCGTTACGTTATAAGACAAAAGTTACCTAATACCTATAGTTTTTTTTTTTTTCCATAATTAGTTTTAAAAAAAGATACGCGATAAAAAATATTTTATTTCCCTATTTAATATGTCATTTCTTTGCTCTGGTGTCGAGGCAATGCGCGTCGATAAGTTCCGCCACTCGCATACCACGCCACGCCATTCCACACGCAATACCTCCAGTGGCGGAAAATTGTCTTAGAATTAGGTTCAGTCTACCTACCCTGTTCTGGGCGAAATACAGCGTGAAGCTGAAAAAAAAAATCCCAAAAAAATATACAATTTGTAATATTCAACGACACTCCATACAATTCCTTGTGCCCTGCTTCTGTCACTTACCCCTTTTGCTGGAAAAACCGTGGCACCTACCCGGAAGGGGTACGATATTTAAATATAAGAAGAACCCCCTTTTTTAAAGGGGGCCTCCCCAGATTTATAGATCTGGCCTCGACTGCGTAATTACTTATCTTTGAGAATACAAATCAATCGAGTTTTAGATCGGCTTGTATTTTGTTAATCGCAAATCTCTTTGGTTGGACTCAAGCGAAAAATACACCAAAGAAAGCTATTAGAGAAATTGTTTTATTCATTATATTCATATTTGAAGGAATTTTAAGTGAAAATTGTATACAAAAGCGGTTGTAGTTAAAGAAAAATCATATTTTGATAATTTTTATTTATTTCTAGGTACGTAAAGTACGACTTGCTTCGGTATATTTAAGATGTGCCTTTTAAATTTATAATTTTATGTTTGTCTACAATATCGTAAGGCTTTGCCATTTTGTAGAAACTACAATAACTATATATTTCAATAGTTGATAGTCTTTTAATTTGTACAAATAATTTATTATTAAATTTTCATAGAAGTTTTAAAGTTACTTAGGTATTCCCGTATAGCAGGTTAGACAAAGGTAACATAGTGTTAAGACACTAGTATCTACTTTCAAGACATTGCGTATACGAGAGCGGGGAAATGTACCTAAATAATTTGAATATAACCATTCCCCCAAATGGGAATCGAACTCACAGCCATCACACTTACAGTCAGACACTTTCACTGCGCCAATTAATGCAAAAAAAGAATTAAAATATAGGTATAAGAAACAAAATTTACTGATGTCTAAATAAAATATTTGTTTAAAATATCTAATTCGTACTTTATTAGCATAACCCGTATTATTTGACATTGGTGTTTCACAACAGTGTTTATAATGCTAATGTAAGAAGCGGGCGAACTTGTTTGATAATTACTTAACACTGTGGGCTATCCCATTGTCTTAAGCTTGGGGTTCTAATAGCTGATTGATATCTTATTTATCGTATATATGAGTATATACTGCAAAGATATGTTGACTATAATTTTATATGACGGTGGTTCTGGGTTTGAAACTAACTATAATAAACTTACTACATAAGAATTTCGATGTAGCTTGATAATAACGTAAGGCTTATTAGTGGTCAAAGCGCTTGGATGGTTTCCAAGAGGCGCGGATTTGCATCCCACTGCGTTCTAATTTTTATACATTTTCTAAAATATTTTCTTTAGTGAACTTCGAATAACCCTTAAAATATATATAAATATTTAACAATATTAATTTATTTCCATTGGGGGCATAAATTATTTTCATTTCTCCTTTGTGGCAAGACCAAACGCGATCTTGAGATCTGACACTCAACGCGCAATGTCTCACATTCAGACAGAAAGTAGAGAACAGAGTGACTTAACCATAGGTTCCCTCAGTCTACCCTACTAAATGCGAGATACAGCATCAATCGCTTATATAAACTCTCAATGGAATATAATAATTAAATTTTAAATGTAATTAAAAAAATATGTTTTAAAGCAAATTTCTTATATAAACATACAAATATAATTCATAACTAAAGTTATTCAAAAACTAGTATTTAAAAGATAGATAAGGTTTAAAATTGGACTTTGGCACAAACGTTAATCGGTCACGCGTCATAAAGCGCTACGGTGAGGTGCTCGTGGTTACCTTACGGAGTTCATTTTCAGAGTTTTATTCATTTCCTTTAACGATCTTTTGAAATATAGCTAGATATTTTATATGAAAATATTGTGCTGCTGGTGGAAAATAGCATAGTTATTCAGAATTTTATAATTAAAGTCTTTTTAGAACATATATGCCTTATATATTTATTTCTACATTGATGCTCTAATATTTCTAAAACTAAACTTGAACTACTTGCAATAAGTATAGAAATTTTATAGAAATTTCGCACTTTTCCTCGAGACCAAATCGAAGAAATGAAAATATGAAATATTTCATTTTCTCGTGTGGTAGGTAATCGAACTCACAACCTGTCGCGATTACAGCCATGCCCCTGACTGGCCTTCACTGGCTTTCATAAAAATATTGATTGTGTTACACAGAAATAAAATACACAAAATATACCTGGACATCATTACATTTACACAAAATACTTACACAATACAATGGTTTTTCATTTGCATCTCTAAATAATATCCATCAAGTTGGAAAGCGAGAAAGCTCTCAGAAACATCGATAAAAATACAATGAGCGAAATAAAATAGCATCTTATAAAGCGCGGGCGGGAGCGGGCGGGGAGGGGGGGGCGCCACTTTTCTTTCTCTCGCCAAAGCCATTCTGGAGGCACTATAGAATTGTATGGATAACCGATCATTTGTTTTTTAATGTATTTTAACCTCACGCTATAGGTATCCCGCATTTAGTAGGGCAGCGGAGAGAATCTAGTTAAGGCACTCCGTTCTCAATATTCGTCCAATTTTCGAAGTTTCAGTTGAGTTGCGTAACCCAATGCTGCACTTTGTAGTTAAAAAAATACTTAGATTTCAACTTTGCCTTTGCTTAAGTTTTTTAGAAATAGGTGTTAAAACACTCCGTTCCCCATATGTATAAACGAAACGAAACATAAATACTATAATTAGTTAATTATTATTTACGGCATGTCCATATTTTTCCCGGGGAGAGCACGGCGCAGTGTTTTTTCTCGTTTTATATTAAAATCGGGCGAGCCAAGGAAATTGTCAGTCAGATAGGAAATTGCTAGCGCCTTCGCTCCGTCCGCGTCGTGACTGGCCTTTATAGCAGCTTTTGATTCCTATTATTTATTCTTAAAACGTTTTTTTTTTTTATATATTTAAATACTAATTTTGTCGGTAACTATAAATATTTTTTTCTATAAACTACTAAATTTAATAGTTTTTGTATTCGTCGCGATATATTGTATTTACTTAGATATCAGTCTTGCAAGAAGGTATATTCTAATGATTCTATTGAGTCACTTATTCAGTATCCCCTAAGTATTTTTTCTATGGCCCCTAAAGTATATTTCAATACACAACTGTTTTATATATTGTATATATTTAGTGTCGCTTTTAGTCATTTACTTATTTTCTAAGATAGCTTTAAAATGTCTTTTTATAGTTCTATTATAATATTAATTATAAACCTAATATTGTACAAACTAAATTAAAAGTACCTACTTTAATATTATGAATATCGATTCGCAAGACTAAAAGTAATTTTATAATTTAAAAAATAAGTATATTATACAAACGAAAATGTTAACTTAGTAAACAACTTAGTAAACTAGTGGTTAATGAGCCGGACTAATAAACCTTGTATTATATTTTGCAAGTGTTTTTAAAAGCGAATATTTATGTTTAAATCCATAAAAAGTTAATTTGCTCTAAAATATTTCATATTTTGAGAGTAAGGAAATAAAAGAAAAATCCCACAGGAATCAAACTCACAACCTTCGCATATATTCATAAAATATAATTTAAAATGTCAACCTATCTTTTTCCCACCATTATTTACTTAAACAGTCAACCACATACATTGCAGGAGTTTTCTTCTGTCGAAGACACTTACCGCCCGCCCATGTTACGTAGACCTCTCAGTTCAACTAACTTACCGTTGGTAGGTCCATTTTCTTTAAAAGCTCGAGGGGTGTGGTAGTTCTTGTTAAAGTGGACAGTTATTTATTTTATTTGCGTCATTTTTGCCTCGACTCCCCCCTTTCCTTTCGCGGATCGTTTTTGTTGCGCTGTAACGTTGTCTAGTGGCCTGGAAGTTTAAATTTTAGTTATTTTAATAGTTATTTAAAGGTTTTTTCTATATATTTAGTTATTATAAAATAATTGTAGGTATGTTTTAACGAAAATGACGATTTTTTTGTTTTTTTGTAGTTGTAAAGTGTATCTCATAATAAATTGTCATAGCAAACATGGCAATATAATATATTTTTTCACGCACATATACAGCAGGTAGAGGAAATGTAGTGCCAAGACACTCCATTCAATTTCATTCAATTTTCCATCCAATTTATGAGTGGCGGAACTCAATGTCTTATCACCAGAGCCAGTAAAGTAAAAATAAGGAATTCATTTCTCTGATGGAAAATAGAAAGCGCTTAACGTCAGACACTGTAACCCGATATAAATAATGTAAACAAAAAAAATAATAAATAAAACAAATTTCACAGTAGGGGCGAAGGCAAGAAACGAAGGCGGACGTCCAGCTATCTTTTTGTCAGACTTTCAAATAATTGTATAGATAACAGAACAAAGAACTCCCCCCCCCCCTACCCCCCGCGCGGTGGGCGGGAAGATATTTTTACTGTCTCGAGGACCCTCTTTTAATAAGTAACGTTTAGCGTTTAATTAAAGAAAAAACTTGCTGACTTTTTTTTATTTATAAAAATACTTAGAAGAACTTTATTTTGAACACACATTGACAACTCAAATTGTGCGGAAAGCGGGGAACGAAGTATCTTTACGCTAGGTTCCCTATGTCTGGCCTGGAATATCCCGAATATAGCAAAGTAAACAAAGGGAACCAAGCGCTGAGATACTTTATTTCCAATTTGTGAGATTTAGCATGTTGAGTGGCGGAGCTGAACGCCACGCGTGTCTTGTTACCAGAGCGGGAAAATGAAAATTCATTATGCCTAGTGTGAATCGAACGTAAACCGTCGCATTTACAATCAGACGTTGTGCCACTGTGCCATGACCGCTTGATCTAGCTAGACTAAATAAAGCATTAAGTTTTGTCATCCAAAACTTAAAAAAAAACTTTTAAAAAACTTTAAAAAAATCGACTGAAACCTTAGAATTCATGACAGATTTTATATGGTTGTGATGATACCTACTGTTGATGTTTTTTATTATCAGGTTGTACTTCGCATATAAAAGGGTATTAATATATATTGTGATATCGTCTCTTTCAGTGTTCGATGAAGAAACTCATCTTCAGTTACTCAGGTGTCGTAAAATAATAACCACCCATGTTTATCTTATGACATGGAATGGCACTCATAGGTAACTATTGGGCAACATCAGGTATTGTCCAATTTGGTCGTTGTGAGGATTTCATACCCAAAGAGTAAAACGAGACTCTGCTGTGTCCGTCCGTCTGTCACCAGGCTCTATCTCATGAACCGGAAAATGGGCGGGCAATGGAGAACGAAGTATCTCAATTCTCAGAAGATTCTCTCTGCTACCCTGCTATGCGAGAAAAGGCGTGAAGCTGTTTTATTTTACTTATTATAAAATATTACTTACAATATAATATAATACTAATTAAACTTTAAAATAAATACATAATACAATATAAATAATACTTTAATTACTTTCCTCAAATTTGTCTATAATTGACTAAGAAACGCGGCTATGGGCAAGGCCGTTTTACTTAAACAAGAAAGAAATGAAACATCAACAGACTCTTAGGGCGTAAGATGAAAAAGGAGGGGCGATCTCCCTTAAAAATTAAAATTCAAATCGTAAGAAAATTAAAATTCGACGAACGGTCAATTTTATGTCTCGCTCCTATTTAAGATAAGTTTGTATTGCCGTCTCTGTTTTGCAAGGGTGAAAAAACTAGGGTGATTGAAGTATAAGGACCGGTGTGGACGATGGAAAAAATTTAATATTATTTTTTATTATAATAAATAATTTTACTTTATGGAACATTTATGTTTTTGTTATTTTAATTATTTATAAAATAATCAATTTTATCCACAGATTTTATACAAAGCTAAAACTTCGCATTTAAACTTCGCATAAAAATTGTAAACAATAATTTAATCTTTGACACATTTAGTTTATTTACTTTATACAGTGTTTGCATTTGCGCCTAAACATAAAATAAATGAACACAAATAAAAAAAAACTACAATTTAATCTTTCCCACTGAGACTCTTTATCTAATTTTATATTCTATCTTAGATTTTAAATTTAAGAATCGCAATTAGCGATTTAATGTGTAGAGAGCCTAACGGGTGGGGTTACCATCTGTTATTGGAATGGTAATGATAGCCTCTGACGGTTGTTACGGCTCGTAACAGATCATTTGCATTTTTCTAAGTTTTCTTTAAGAAAAAACGAATTAAATGGCGACTATCTAAGTAAAATGAAGTAATTTATATATTATTTTAATTTATTATATTTCACACGACGGATTTTGAATGTGTATAATTTTATGTAATATTCTGAAATGGTGTATATTTAGATTAACGAAATTTCTTACATATAATTTAATCAAATTTCACAAATCTTAAATTTATATAAAATTTTTATTAGGTATATGGAAAATGCGATAGAATATTTCATTCACGTAAATCTAATTTTATAGAGTATGTCAACGAAATCTAGTCTATTAATTTCTTCTGATTTAGTGACAGGTCACTATGTTATCCTCTCATAGCTATAATTGCTATTATACTGTTAAACATAGCATAGATATTTAATACATACATAATTTAATAGTATTAATACTATTAAGTTTAACTTTTAACAAGAAAGTGAGAATCGGAGTGTGTTATCACTAGATTCTGTTACCTTTTCTACAATTTGAAAGAGAAAGCGTTATATTTGTTTAATAAAATTATCCGAAATTGGATTAAAGTAATGATTTAAATGTCTCATAAACATCTTCTTAACTGCCGTTTCATCTATGTCCAGTTACCTACAGAAGCAGTAAATGGAATAAAATTGTATTAACTTTTCATCTCCGAGTCGCCCGCCCTCTTAATCTTATAATTAATGAACAACTATATAGCGTTATATATTTAATAGGTTGTTGAAATTTTCTTTTTCTCTTATTTATCTGTTTCTTTTTATGAAAAAGTATATAAAATCTATCTAAAGTATTTTAAGAAGTTTATAAAAGTAATTATTACTTTGTTCAGTGTCACATCTATCTAAGAGAGCTGTCTATAGGGGTGCACAAATTATCTTAATTTTTCATCTCACAGTCGCCCGTTTTACCCCGTCTTGTAACTTTGTAAAAACAAATTTAATAGTATTGTTGTTAATAACTTTATATAAATCATTAGGAACGTATTTAGAAGACGTTGTGGCATAGTGAGGTGGATATATTGTGCATTCGACGGTTGTAGGTTCGCGTCGTATTTATTATGTTGTCTGTAAATTATCGATATGAGAGATATATGAGAATCTAAACAAAAAAAGAAAACCGAATGAGAATCGAATCCATAACCGTGGCATCCATTTTTACTCAGACGTTGTACCAGGACGGCCTCAAAATAATGTTATTTCTTTAAGTCATTATAGTTGCATTTACCAACTTGTGACCAAGCCAAAAGAAGCATTCTCATTAATTCCACTTTCGTCTCAAATAGAATAGCTTTGCCCGCCTCATAATTACAATGAAAGGAATACAAAGTATAAATAAAAATATAAATATAGTAGATACTTTCAGTGGCTCGTCGTAGTAACTACGCCGTAAGTACCTGGCCATTGTATATGTTCTTTTTACCTTCTGAGTGTAGAATAAACCTGAAGAAAAAGCAATTATATCGACCTCCTCGCCTCCCTCAGAATTGAAATACTTGTAAAAACAATCAACTTTTTTTATATATAATTAAAAATATATATATAATGTATATATAACGTAATTAATATATTTTTTATCTGTGTCCAGTCTATAATACCTACTGGGTGTCTGTAGGGAGGGCGCTCAAATTGTCTTAATTTTTCATCTCGGAGACGCCCGCCTTCCTCCTTTCATAATTGTTTTTAATTTAAGCGCGGAATGAGAAAAGCCGAAGTTTCTAAGAGAAAAATGGACGGATCAAATTGTTCAAGATAAAAATATTTAGCTTGGAAAATTTATTACTTCATTATTTTAATTTTTTCTAGTGATATTAAGTTTATTTTATGTTGTAATTCTTCTTGTCTTGTAGTGGTCTAATTATGGGAAAAGTGAAACAAGGATTTCACTTATTCAAGATTTTAGCTTACATTTTTATTTTAAAATACAATAAAATAACTTCTCTGCTCTACGGAAAGCATGTTGACAATTAAAATCTCAAAATGAAGAATTGAGTTAGAAAAAAAATAAGCAATAAATACACTAAAAACAAATAATAAAATAAATCCCGTCATTATACAGTCTGAGATGGACACTAGCCAACCCAGGACCCAGACTTGTACGAGACCAGACCAGACCAGAGTAGGAAAAAAACTATTGTTCCTATCTGGCGCGCCTCCAGCCGTCTGTCTACGTTTCCTTAAAACCCACAAAATATGTTTCAATTCGCATTTAATGTTTTCTTTGCAGTTGGCGTCTTTGCGAAATTTAATTTAATGCTGTAAAGTGGCCTAACTTACGGTTTGAATTTCTTTTCTATTTCATTCATATAGTAAAATAACAATAATCATTATTGATATTAAGCAATCGGTTACATATATTACAAATTCAACGTTTTAAAAATTAATTTTGTATTAAATATTAACACAAAAATACTTTAATACATTATATTTGTAAAAGTTTTTGTGAAAAAATCATTTTATGAGTTGGGCCAAGTTAATGGTGGGTGTTTGATTTATAATTTTACAAGCGATATTTATTTGCGATGCTGAACAAATTTATTGTGGTCTAGAGGCTGTGCGCCTTGAATTATGATGTATCTAGAAGTTATGTTTCCTTACATAATTTAAAACTGTGTATATTTTCTTCACCCTTTGAATTCTTAAAGATAGAGCTATCTACCCTTATTTTTTCACTGTTTATTCATTTTTCTTATACACGTTTCTATTATGACAAAATAAATTACTTTTTACTTTTGATTAATTAATAGTTAAGACAACTAAAGTGGTCTACATTCTAAATGAAACAAACTCTTCATTAGCCTTGCCAGAGCGGGGACTTTAAAAGAACTTATTCCCGCGAATCGGAATCGAACCCACAATAATCACGTTTACAAACGCTGTTCCAATGCTCTATAATGTCCTCGTAAATAATTTAAATGAAAATATTTCCTTTTACATAAGAAACTTTTTTAAACATGCAAATATTAAAAAAAAAAATTAAATAAGGGCGATATCTTCACGAATCGAAATGTACAATTTACGGGAGCAAATTTTAAATTATATACCGGCAACGCCATGGAAACAGATGTACTTACCTAAGGGTGGCAAGTTTTTGTAAGAGGGTGAATCACAACCCCTTTTTTACTTTTTTATCGGAGCCCAATTTACGAGTGAAATTGTGACACTGACGTTTATGTAGATAAATTAAGATTTTTTAATTTAAAAAAAGTTTTATTATGGCGTTGGACGAATGCAATAATTGTTTTTTTTGTATTATAAGTTTTGAGCTATTGAAATATTAGTCTTAGTATAAATAAATTACTCTAATTATATAGGTATATCAAAATATTATAATGATTAAAATTTCATAATTTTATACTGAGTTCCTTTCATACTATTGTATACTATATAAATACATGAAATTAATAAGTATAAAAAAAATAAGATGCTATATGCTAGGTCTCCAACAACAAAGGTAAAAATATCTTTGAAAAATTCTGAAAAAGTGTTATAAAAATCATATTATTTCGAAAGTTCCGCTTTACGGAAGCCACGTAATGTCTACTTCCGGCCTCACAGGATGTACCACCGGATGACGCGTACGTAGCTTGTGTGACGACAATTACATTACTGTTAAAAATTTATTTTGTTTCTAACGAAATTGTTTAAAAGATTAAAATAATAGAGCAAAGATAATCTATTTTTTTGTACCTGCGATTGTTATTAAAACAAATAATAGCGATATAAATATCTATAGCTTCATGTTGTATCCCATATATAGCCGGGTAAGTCGCACATAGCTGGTAAAACATAGTGTCAAGACACTCAATTCCCCACGAACTGCTCAATTTTGTTTTTCTTTACGAGTAAGTATCAACATGATTTATATAAAGTCTTCTATAAATTACCAAAATATTATAGAGTGTTGAAATCTTTTTTGAACTAACCTACTTTTAGTTTCCACAGCACTTTGAGTGTTCAAACTTGAAATATAGACTATTAAACTATTCCGCGCACCGAACGCTCAAAGTTGGCGGTGAAAAATTCGACTTTCGAACATGGACGTTCGCAAATTAAAAAGTTTCGAACACTTTCCCTCTCAAACTGCCAACTATTCACGCCGCCATTTTGGTTGAGCGTTTAACTTTTTAATTTCCACTCTGTCATGACGTTTCTGTATAAATGGATGTATTTTTTTTTGGTAAAAGTTTGTTTTTAATAGGACAGTGTTAAAAATGGTAACCAATTTAAGTAAATAATTTACATTACATGATCCTTTCGTATGAAATTATACGAATGACAAGAAATATATTTTTTGATAAAGTAATATTTTAAAATATTGTTTATTTTTTAATCACCATAATTCATTTTTAATACTTAACTTAAATGTCATTTATTTTTTAATCTGTTCCCATTTCAACAATTGCCTTTGTTATCTGGATTTTAAGGAGGGTGCGTCCGCTGAAGAAACGCAAAGAAAATTATAGGTACCTCCACCGTGACCCCTTGCTTTGAATCGACTCTAATGAATCAACTGCTATCTTTTATTTTAACGATTTGCATTTGTTTTTCCATTTTAAAATAAGATGTTTCATATTTAGCGCGACAAAAGTTTTATATAACTGGTATTCATAACTATGATGGAGTAGTAAAGTAAAGAAATTCGTTTTAAAGGTATATAATAGTAGTGCAGGTTTGATTTAATGGTATGGTGCAAAAACTGTGAAAATGTTAATAAATAAAACTCGAAGATATCTTATCTTATCTAATTAAAAACTTTTACAAAGCTTTAAAATCTTTTAAAAGCTTTTTTAATTTTTGTATGATCTATTACCTATATTTGGCAAAACTGGACAATATTGAAGATACTATTAAAAAAAATCTATCACTAATAATAATTGTCATTCAGTCATTCAGTCATTTTGTATATAGATTTGAGTCTGGATGTATTTATCTATGCATATATGTAGGGCACACAGTATAGTTCCGTTTTCTAATAAGAATCACTTACTTGAACTACATCTATTAACCTCAGTAATAAGTTTAAATTAGATTAAAATAGATAGATAAAAATAGATTTTTTTCTTATAATTGAGAAAATAGTAACCTACAAAATAAAATATTTTCTAATATTTCTGAAAATGTACTATTATAATGTAGGTCTCTACCATAAAACCAAAATATCAACTCATTTCCTCCAAAGCACTCAAAGAGAGGCCAATGAAAATACAAAACAAAAAACAATCGTGACCAGCTTACAAAGTATCACAAAGATTAGCCAAACATATTTTATTTTCTTGCGAAATTTGAATCCAGTAAAATCCAGAGAGTCATTACGAAGAGATAAAATTTAAATTGCAAAACTCCCCCTTTAGAAAAAAGCTGAGATGGGCGTCAAAAAACCTAAGGCCGAGGGCAAGGAGGGTCCTGCTTGCATTTTATAAATATATTGTAAACGCGATCAATGTGGGTTCGATTCTCACTCGGGGGATTATTTTTTCCGGGGAACAAGACAACGCGTAGCGTTAAGTTCCGCGCAATATCAATATCAAAAGGTCAACGGATCCTTATCCTATCCTATCCTTAACAGTAGATTCTTCTTCTTCCTCCTGGCATTAATCCCGGCTGCCAGTATCCTTAACAGTAGATTGCCTCTGCCTATCGGGATATATGCGGGATATATGCGGGATACAGCGTGAAAACAATTTTTTTGTCCTGTTGTTATGATATTTTAATTTATTATGAGGTAAAGATAGATATGTAGATAAAATATATTTTGAAATACATTAAAACATACAAGAAATAAAAATAATTATAATAATCTCCCTTAGAAAAAGCTGGGATGGGCGTCGAGAAACCTAAGGCCGAGGGCGAGGCCCTCCTTCCCTTTTAAAATATTTTTACTTCGCTTGTAGCTATCAAATTTGCGCGTTTCTAATCAGAACACAAAATGGCCGACTTTACTTTTTCTAATTTGAAATTTGGAATGAGTTAATGAGGAGTTTTTGTGGAGCCAAGTTGGAAATTTGTTTTTTTTTTTGGTTATTACTTTGTATATTAAAAAGAAAGTACAAATTCTGTAATTTCGAGCCATTTGTATATTATATCAATAAATAAATTAATTCTATAAAAATATATCTATTTATTTTTAACATAATCTGTAAATAATTGTCGTGAGTTCGGTGTTTTGAGACAAATGGGCACACTTAAACAGTAAATTGGCTGAGAAACTTTTAGCGGCGAACAACGTGTCACCATGAAAAATATACACCATGATGCTTTATAGGAACCTATGGAAGCCAAATTTGATTTTATCTGATACTGTCATGGCGCAGCGGCGCGGTGATTGTATGGGCGACAATCGTGAGTTCGATTTCTATTTGAGGGAATAATTTGTTTAATATTTTACATGTTCGTCGTTCTGGTGGATTTCGCCACTCAACACGCTGTGCCTCAATAACTCAGCAGTAGGTACGTGGGAAATGAAGTAGTAAGCTCAACACTAGGTTCCCTATTTCTTTTTAAAAGTCCCATGACAAAGTTATCTGGCTGTTTATAATATATTTTCATAAAATGATTGATAATTAATATTATTTAGGCTTGCAAATTTGTACTTGCAAGATATTTCATTTCCCACTTATTATATGATAAGTTCCAATATAAAAATAAGCTATTATAACATAACTAAGCAAAATTTAAAATATTTTTAATTTATAATTCTAAATAAAATCTAAAAGAATTAATTTACTACAAAAATATAATAATAAAATACAATTTTTATTATGAATAAAGCCCACGTAAAGTTGACGGTGTAACGAAACTTTTCAATAAACGCTTAAAGCGAGATTCCAAACAAGGCGCCCTTTTCCACTGAATCTTTTCATAACGCTGTAAATACCTATCTTTCTTAGAAATTTATCGATTTATTACTTTATTTTTTTCTTTGGGCATCTCTCGTTTCGTCGGTAGGTAGAGTAAATCTAGTGTTAGTGTTAACTAAGACTAAGTTATTATTCTACCCACAAGCAAAGCGAGATATGTCTAAAGCTTTACAATAAGTACCTCAACAGGCGATGATTGTTGTGAAGTTATAAAGATGATTTAAATATGATTCCGAATGGAAATCGAATTTATATCCATCGCGTATACAATTGATCGCTGCACTATTATTCGTTGGTCTTGTTATATTTGAAGTTGCTTAATTAATGTTTAGTTCTTTTTGATATTTGGTATCTGCCTTAGTGTTACTTCTAGGACATTGAGTGCTATGCGATTTTACTGACCGAAGCGGAGATATAAATATAACTTAAATATTATTTCTTCGAGTGAAAATCGAACCCACAACCTGTCGCATTCAGACATACGCTTTTACCCTTGACTCGCCACGTCTGCCTTCTCATTATATATAACGTTGTTTAATTAAAAAATCGTGTCGACTCCCAAATAAAATCAATCTCGGGCATCGCAAGTTTTTCTCGTCGCCCTTCTGAGATTTTCCTCATAATTATATTTGTGTCGTTACAAACTTTTGATAGATCCCCCTTCCGTTCGGATCCGACGCTCATTTTGTATAAAAACGACTTGTATACTTTAAATCAGTATCTTATTGGATTATTTAATGTAACTGTAGGTATGTATATACAGTAGGTAAACTTTCGTTTCGCCTTATTTTGAAGTATAGAGTCATTTGGTTTAGATTTGGCAATTTTAATATTTTTCTCAGTTATGGAATTAAATGTAATACAAAAATGAGGGATGAATATTTTAAATGAATACCTACTTTGTATTTAAAATTTTTTAATAATATATTTATTAATATTAAAAACAATAATTTCATTTATTGATAACTTGTAATATTAACGATGATACTTTCTAATAACATATCTGTGTTTTCTGGATATGGGGATTGAGGACTTGAGAAGTATTATTTAATAAAAATTTTGTACTTTTACTAATCGTACACTATTGTACAGTAAAATTTTGCGATCAAAATTTATATAGAAGCCTGTAAGAAATTTATTTAAATAAAAAATGTCTTATCATTTACGCTGGTTATCATAAGATTTTTAATAAGTATATCATTGTTAACTTGGTCCTTTAAGACGTAAAATGGAAAATCACGTTTGCTCTCGTTTCCGCAGGAATTTCGAGAATTTTAGTGCTCCCCTACAGTCCCTAGAAATTTCAAGTCCAATAGAATCTGTAAAAAAATAAAAAAGTTGACGCCATTATGGCGCATGCAAATCTAAGATGACCGTTTAAATTTAAAATAGAAATTTGTTCCGATATATAAAATTGGCGTGGAAATTTGCAACTCTCTCAACTAAATGGATGGGTGTTAGTAAATGGAATGATTTTTCAATAAGTTTCTCAGTTGTAGATTAAAAATATAATATATAGTCATAGATCTAACAACTTAAATTTAAATTGAATGAATTATTTTTAATAAATAATTAATTCAATTTAAATTTCACGTAATCTAAAATCCTTTTTGTATCAACCAAAACGATAGCGAGTTGAAAGCCAAAATAAAACAAAAGAAAAGTCTTTAATAAATGTGAAAATTTTCCTTCAAACTGAACTGGATATTTGGTTAGGGGCCATTTTTAAGAAAGCCAGGGGGGGTCACCCTCCACCCCCTCCCCCGAGACGCCCACGAAAAAGCGTTAAGAACAAAAATGCGGGCCAATGACGAGCCACCCCTAAGATATCGATGGCGGGGGCGCCTTTCATAAAAAGTGTATTGTATTAGTTGGTCGGTAGCGCAAGGTTTGTACTGATATAAGTTATTGAACTTTTCTGATTTTTTTTAAAGACATACATTTTGTTTGATATAGGTATAGTAATTGAAAATAAGTTAACTTAAATTTTATATAAATAACTAGTACGGAAACCTCTTTACATTGCGATATCAATAGAGTATTTTTTTTCCAATTTGCACCGTACTTTTTTAATAGATTGAAATAAAAATGTTTTAATTATGATCGTCCCTCGTATAAGAATCGAACCTACAACCATCGTGCTTACAGTTAGGAATTTGGCAACTACGTCACACTGACTGTCCGAATGCTTGTTTCTTATATAGCTACATAGAATATGATTTTTTATAAATATACTGTAAATTGCTTACCTGAGTAAACTATAACATATTAAAATTTAAATTCAAACTGATTTCAAAGCACAAGAACACCACGACATGGTCAAAACACAACTGACTTAACCGTACACTACTGCATGGGGTCAAAAGTTGTCTTACCGGTTATCTTGCAGGGGTCCATACAAAAGATAGTAAGGGCTGGACTGGACAATAGAAGCACCTTTGCCAAAGGGTTAGCCGATATGTAATAATAATGAATCACATTATAATATTTGGACCTATTTAAGTAACCATTGCATCTATTGTGATTGCGAAACTGACCTGACCGGTTCTGGCAGTTTCTAGGGATGTTCGTGTGTCGAGGGGAATGTAACGGATTTTAGTTTTTATTTTAATTTATTATTTTATAGTAAATATAGCATGGTTATATTAGATATTTGTTATCTTGAATAAAACTGTTTATAAGTTTTTAATGATTAAATTAATAAATTACGCTTTTATTTTAATTTGTTTTTATTACAATACTAAATAAAATTTTACAATAAAATAAATACCGTTGTTCTCTTTCTTCTCTTTTCTTATTGTTAACATTTGTTTAGCATAAAAATATTCTGAACAAGACATGCAATTTTGGCAAAAATAATTGCCGGATCGGTTTCAGGCCGAGCTATTCAAAATTGTCAAAATTTTATATAGAAAATTATTAACTATCGACAGTCGATAAATCCAAGCGTCCACTAGTTAGCTAACTTCCGTAATAAAAAAACAACAATTAAACGTGAAGAATCGTCCACACTACAAAGGCCGCATTTGCATTCCGGCACAACCGGTTCTCACGAGGGGTGCCACATGTCTCTATTTGACACCTCGTGGGCATTCGCAGGGTTGGGTTGACCCTGAGTGTGACCGAAAGCACGCAACAAGCGTTAGAATATTTAAATAATGGTTAAAATCATTTAATATTTAGTAAATGATTTAATTACAATTTTAATTTACGAAATAAGTAAAAATAGTATTTTGAAATAATATTTTTTGTCTACTTCTTGTATGATTACAATCATATTTTATTAGCATATATGAAAATAATGCCAATCTGTGAAGCTCAAAGTAGCTTGTCTGTCTATTTAGATTTTGTATGATGATATTAATAATAGAATAGAACAGATTCTGTCGTGGCTCAGTAGCATAAGCGTGTGACTGCAGACGTGGTTATGAGTTTGATTCGTGGGAATCGACATCTCAGGGAAATGAAATATTAAATTTTATTTCTTTGCTCTGATAACAAGGCAAAGTGCGGCGTTGAGCTCCGCCACTGAACACGTGTTGCCTCGAGCGGTGGAAAGTAGGGGACGAAGTGTCTTAACACTAGGTTCCCTCTAGCTACCCTGCTACATGTGGGATACAACAAGAAACTTAAAATAATAATGAATAGAAAAGTATTATTTTTATTAGAACAACTAACACACATAAAAATAACAATAAAAAGTAGATTATTTCAAATAATTTACGAATATCGACTTTTTTATCCTATACAAATAAAATTAAAAGAACACTATGGAATTAAAATTTACTTTTGAGATGAATACTTTATAAAATATTTTTTCTATTACACGCTCCATGTCTACGGAACAAAGTGCTACGCCGTAGGCATTATAGCATTATTACTTAAAACTGGATTCGGGGAGTATAGGGATGTCTCTGTGGTATAGTCGGTTTGACTTACGAATCCGCCTTGAATAAATATTTTTATTTATATTATACGAATGTAAGAAAATACAGTTTTAAATGTGTTTTTTATTTATTATATAACATAATGTATTTCGTAGTTAAAATGTTATGTTTTATTTGAAAACTTACACAAATAGTTTAATTTTACACTTTACTAACACCTTTCAACTTTATTAAAACATGAAATAAATGCACAAAGGCAAAAAAAAATCTCTCTCTTCACTAAACATGATAGAGAAACAGAACAAAATGTGTAACACCTCCAATCTTAACCTAACAAATATCACTAAATATCAAATTTAAAAATATACTTCATAGTTAATACAAGAATAACAAAAGTGTACAACTATTCTATTCTACAGTAGTTGAGTACAGCATCCCATTCAAAGGAACAATGAAAGACAAACATTATCTCAACGGACGCGCCTAATAAGACATGCATCTGAATGACAATGGCCGCTCTATGGGTTTTTTTTTAATTCGCTGGGGCATTTTTGTATAGCGCTAACGTTCTAGGGTTAATAGTATCCCTTTATAATTAGTATTATTTTCTTTAAGACGTTGGTTAATGATTATTATTTGTATTAAGAATTTGTATTTTTTTTTAGTATTTGTCTATGGGCTTAAATCTCATTTTATGATATATTTGCTATTTTAAATGAAACTCTTTTGACATGCTTATTTATGTTTATTTTGGTATTTAAAAATGTAATTTGTATTTCTTTTAGAATGTGGAAGAATCGGTAACTCAAAAGATTGGATATGTTTGTAATTGCACATCACTGACACGTAAAATTTGTGTTTTCATTTGTAATAATCAAAGGCTGGGGTCATTTTCTTCATTTTACTATGACACAAAAACTAAATAAATTATTTTAAAATAACTTTTCCATTTCATTTCATTTGTGTTAATAAAAATTTGTTTTATGGTTCTGTGCGCTGTGCGCCACGACCACCGGTAATATTTGATATATTTAGTTATAGTCATAGTATTTTTAGTAAGAAACCGTAAGCACGGAAGTGCTTATAAAAATATAATACAAATATAATAAAGAAATTACCTGCTGCTTCGCCTACACTTACGCCTTATCAATTCAAATCAAATAAGTACTTCTTTCGTTCAACTAAACAAATCCTTCAACAATGTAAGTGTAGAAACTTATATATAATATTTATATTGCCACGTAGTGTTGAAAAGCATAACTAAATATTTAGTGACATCTATCGATGAAAAGATCAATCTTATGCTGCCATCTATTTTTAAATAGACAAGTTAAAAACGCTAGCGCCATCCACTAACGAAAAGAATACTAATACAACTCTGCCATCTCTTGACGAGAAGATACAACTTTAATATTTTTCTAAATATATCAATTTATAAAAAAGTATATTTTTAAGTGGACATTATTTATATTACTTAAATAATTAGTGTAACATATTTTATATTATTCTAAACTAAATTTATTATTCATTTAACGAGTTAGCACTACTGCCCCCTAGATGACGCTATGAGTGAATCAAAAAGCTTTATCCAACCCTTATTCTAAACGTTACCAAACTATTCCTTCGTTAATGGAAATATTGCAATGAAGATTACTAATCACAAATAAATTAATAAAAGCATTTTGTTAGCACATTTTTGTACTTACGACTGTACTTACTGAACTTACTACAATTATAATAGTTTTGATAATAAAAAAGCCAGCTTCACTTTGTATCGCGCACACAGCAGGAAGGCAGAGGGAACCTAGTGTTAAGACACTCCATCCCCATTTTCTGCCGAATTCTGGAGGCATTACGTGTTGAGTGGCAGAACTCAACGCCGCGCTTTGCCTCGACACCAGAGCGAATAAATAAAAATATAAAGAGTTCGAACCCACAACCGTCGTGTTACAGACGACGGTTGTTGTGCCGCTGCGCCACGACGGCCTCAATTGGTATATAATTAATATAACTGAATAAATTCGTATTTACGTGATTCCTTATATATTTTACTGCGTAATTCACTGAGTAAACTATAACAATTTGGAGTATCTTGACTGTAGACTACTCTCCCCTTACTTTGCTATACGGGAAAAATAACAAAACTGAAAAAAATGTACATCTAATTATTACTAGAGGACCCATTAACGTGCATTATGTATATTGTTAAATATATGGTAGTGTGTGTAATATTTAATTTATAAATTTTATGCATTACTTAAAAAATACCATAGCATTCTGTATAAATTTAATACTCTTCCGTCCACACAATTTTCACAAAAAGGGGTACAAATTTTTTGCTTCACATATTAAATTAATTATTATATAAGTTATCGAACATGTTGTAAAGAAAAATTATGCTTTCTTATGTATATTTATCTACATTTTTAAATGTATAGAAAGCAAGCAATAAATATTTTAAAAAGTAACATTTGAATTTATGGTCATTGAGCTCAGTAAGACAAAACTCAGCATCACACCTCATGTATGTACCTAAGTACTAAAATAAATTTAAAGTTAGGTTCACACTGTATATACACACATATAGCAGGTTAGGCAGAGAAAAGAACTTTGTGTTTAAATACTCCAGGACTTTTCGAATCAATTTTGGAGGCTTTTTTGTCAACTCAAGGCCACGTTTATTCTTGTTATTAGAACGAAGAAATGAATATATTAAATAATTCATTCCCACGAGTCGGAATTGAACCCATAACTGTCATATTTACAAATAGACATATCCGAGTAAGAATCGAGCCCACAGCCGCTCCATTAACAATCAGATGATTTGTCACGACAGCCTAATATCAAATATAACCTTAAACAGAAACAAAACTATAAAAAAACGTTTAAAAAAACAAATTTAAAGTTAAACAAAAAATAATCACCTCCCAAACACCCTGTACACAAGCTTAATGATTGACACCAAAAAAAAGAAGCGCCCAACACTCAACAGGTTAAATAAATTAAGCAAACAAGCCAACTACGTAGCAAATTACCGGACAAATTGCCGTGTTTAAAAAACGAGCTGAAAAAAGAAAAAAAAACCGCGTGTTAACAAGAGGTCGGAGCCAGTGAATTAATCACTGTAATAACCCGGCGGGATCCGGGAAAAAATCTGTTCGCCGCAAGCGTGAGTTCCGGTAGCGGTGGGAAAAAAATGGCCCGGGACTTTTATAGCTTTATTTACGACTGTCCCGTTCGTGAATGGGTACAGCGAGGCTACTATATGAGGAGAATGAAATTGTAGTTTGTATAAGCTTTTTCTATATAGTTTGATTTTATTGTAATTATTTTCGTATTTCCCCTCTGGTACAAAACGCGGCGTTAAGTTCCGCCACTAAACACGTATCGTCTCGAATTTAGATGAAGAATGAGGAACGAAGTGTCTTAACAATAGAGCTCAGCCTACCCAGCTAAGCGCAAAAAATGTAAAGTATCATTTTATTTACAATGTTTTTATATGACGGTTCTAAGTATTTTTTTTAAAGAAATTTTGTAAAGCGAAAGTGTAATTTGGGAAATGTGTGAGTCTCTAAGCATAGTGCCTTTTGATTTCTTTAATTTATAGTATTTGTATTTGTTTGCTTAAAACAAATACTGGAGAAAAATGTTCTGGACATTTTTTATATTCATACATTGGTGTCCCATATAGGAATGGAGAATACGCGGTACGAAAGACAGAATGAGTTTTTAATGTGATTGAGCATTTTGAAGTTATATTAGTCAGGTAATATTTAATATATTATAATTAAATGTCTTATATAATGGTTATGGGGCCGTAGAGGTGCAGAGGCTAAACGTAGGACTAAACGTAATCGTGATGGTTGTGGATTTAATTCCCACCCCGGACAATGAAATATTTAATATTTTCACTCTCGGAATAAGGTAAGGTATTGAGTTCCGCCAATCAACACGCAATGCCTCCTGAATTCGACGGAAAGTGGGGAATATTATTAACTATTCTAGTTTCCTCTTCCTATCCTTCTGCTTGCTAGATACATAATCATATATATACATAATCATATAATAATTATAATAATTTAAACAATATAAATTATAAATTTTTATGAAAAATTTAAAATTTAACTCAAAGTAAGGGTGTGAGCAAGTTAAAAAGCCCGCGTTACGGCCCTCAGGAGGTGTTAAAAGGTCCCTCTAATATAAAGTTGTGGGTTATTTATATGATGCGAAGTGGAGAGAGGGAAGTTTGGAAAAGCACGACTTGTAGGCTCTCTACATATACTTGGGATTTTGTTATATTTTTATGTAATAATATATATATTAAAATATATTAAAAGGTACGTTTTTACGTTTAAAAATCCATAAAAGTAAAGTTGGTGTTGGTGGTGTTGGTGAGGAACATTTGTATTATTCTTAATGATTTCAAGCTTTACCATAAATAAGACTTCTTTTTGGAAATAAGTAAAAAACATGGAATTTTTTCTTAGTTTTTCTTTCAAACACATTCTTATCCTAAATTCTATAAAGCAGACTTTAAACTTTCACAAAAGCAGCAAAGCTTGAGAAAGCTTTGTAGACTTAGAAGCCTTCTAAGCTTTCTCAAGATACTTGACCTGCTACTGCCACTTACAATGTAAATATATAGTATGTAATTATATTATTATACGACTACGTAAATATAAAAACCGTAAAGAAAGTGTAAAATATGAAAATATTACATTCATATCATACGAACCATCAAACTCAGACTCAGCCAATAACATTTGTTATTGGCTGAGTCAAGTAGAGTAGATAGATATCGTTCTCCACATTCTGCCTGATATCGACAGATACCGCGTGCTAAGTTGCGGAACTAAACGCCGCAACGTGGCCAAATATTAATGAAGTTAAAATAAGTTTCATAATATTTAACATAACTATTTTTAATTTTTTTTCACAATACTAACAAAACGTTAAAAATAAAGTAAAAAAGGGAACATAAATTAGAGTTGCCGTATGTTTTACAAATGTGTGTATGAAGTGAGAATATTTAACTGGCACTTAGACGTCCGTGCGCGTCGTGTTCCGGCTTTTTTCCGGGACCAGCTGTGGAAGCTGTGGAGATTGGTCTACACAGAGAGTTAATGTAAAAATTGTTTTTTTTTTAAGTTTAAAAAAAAAACCTACAGAAAAAGAACCTTTCGTGGCCCGGCGGCGTGGCACGTCTTGTGACTGTAAACGATGCGGTTTTAAGTTCTATTCCCACTTTAGGGAATGATTTAGTGTCACTTCCTCGCTCTGACATTAATTCAAAGTCCGGCGTTTAGTTTCGTTACTCAATATGAAACGTAGACGTTCCCCTTTGCTTATCCTGCTATAACTAGGGAAGAGATAAAATACAAGAAAAAATATATACGAGGAGTTGCCTCATTGTTATTTTGGTATCGGTTCTCTAGCAAATTCTTTAAGTGACAGGTATTGGAATACAATGGTCAACTTTATAAGAATATTTGCTTTTTTATGGATGTAATATGTTCAAAATATATTTTTAATATGTTTTCTATCAATTTTTATCCAATGAGAACCGACTATATAATATTAAATTAATAAAAATTACTTATTAGATTTTTTTTTTACTTAAAATGCTGTCCAATTAGATTATTAAAAACTGCCATTATATGCTTAAAAATATAATAAAAATAGCATTGATATTTTCAATAATTTTAATTTAAAACCTATATTACTCTAAGGTTTCATCTAATTCCGTTCAGTAGTTTTTTCGTGAAAGTGGAACAAACATTCTCACAAACATTCATATTTATCATATTAGTAGGATAGAAAGTCTCATTGTACCTCCACCCTTAACACCTCGTTAGCATTCATTGCGTGTCTTTGTTTTCGATGTTTCAGCGCTCATTTTTCACCACACTCTGTTCTGATTTCAGAACTGAAATATCACAGGGTTTTTATTATTTTCTTATTACTTTTTAGTGAATGTTTGTATTTTTGTGTAGTTACTTATTGAATAATACCTACCTATTTATGAATAAGGTAAGTAAAACGGGTAACGGAATCTTACCTTCCGCCAAAAAATTAAGACACGGAGTGTCTTTTAGGTTCCCAAGTTTCCTCTGCCTACATTGTTACACTAGGTCTACAGCACGGAGCTGAAAAAAAATTACTTACATTAGTTTAGATACTTACATTTCTAGTAAGATATCGTGAAAAGTACTTAATTTATTACTAATTGTCCTCTAAAACCTGGACTAAGTCTAATGTAAGGAAACGCTTCAGTAGAACAACAGAGTGTCTTACCGCTTTTTTATATTATGCGAAACAACCGTAAAACAAATAAGAATTCCAATAAGAAAAAAGTAGGTACATCAAATAATTTAATTATATTATTGAAATCAAATATAGCTTACATATTTTGGCTAAAATATTGTAATAGAATATAAATACAGATACAATAATTTTACCCTGGTCGATTGCTTACAAGGTTAGATTTTGTTTATGATAAAGCAACATGTTTGTTTCCATTGATATTGGCAAATAAAAATTAAATATTTAAAGCATATAACTTTTTAACTTTTTAAATTCTCGAGAAAATATCATCAAAATACAAAAAAAGTCGAGTAAAATCATTAGTTTAACATCTCTCTATACCTAGTTACCAATATCATATATATGTAGTATCTATATATAATATAATGTATACAACGTATAGGAATAAAACAATTTTGTTGAACATTAATGTAGATAGGGCTCAGATCGTAATCAATTTAATTGGAAATTTCCTTTGATTAAACGCAAAGACGTTGTTAGAAGTTGACCCAATAAAAGGGTACCGTTGGAAAAAGTAAAATATGTTACTTATTTATATTATACATGTAATAAATTTTACCATTATTTTTTTTTGTTTTTTTTTTTTCAAAATGATACTTACATGCAGACATAAAGCATGCGACAGTAAACGCGGCAGGTTGTGCCTACAAAAATGTCTTCAGAATTTGGCGTAAACGGATGTGTCTTAATGGGAGTGTCTTAATACTGGGTTCTGGTTATCTAGGTTCCCTCTGCCTACTTTACACGGGATACAGCGCGAAGGTAAAAAAAGTCTAATATGTACTAAGAATAATATGTACTAAGAATAACACATATAACTACAAATATTTAATTTTCTTTAAATATTTCTAGACGTAAAAAAAAATTACGAAAGTGTATTCGAACCCTTGAGATACCTACAGAGGGACTAATAACAAATATATAAGAATTAACAAATACAAATGACAATCAAACTCACAACCCTCGCGTAGTAGGCCTTTGGGCCTTTCTTGGACTGATAGAATAAAACTAGTGCTTAAACACTCCGCGTTAAAATGAAAAAGGCTACGCTTATAACGCATATAAGCTTTTCTAAATTAAACAATTTCATACATAACTTTCTTGTTTTGCAGTCAGTACAATATTCGTACTCTATATCTTAAAATTTCCACCCAGTGAACAGTGAATCTTGCGGGCGGGCAAGATTATGCCAATAAAATTTATGTGAGGCGCATAGCGGTACAGGCCCCGCGAGTTACGCTAACTACTATAGTTGCTATACTATAGATACTGTAGTAAAGTTGTCTATTAATACTAGTTTTGTTAGCTTTATTATATATTGCCTTATTTTTACCTTATTGCAAAAGGAGAGTTATGTTTTTCACGCGTTTTTCATGTATGGTACCATACGAATAACCTAAAGTTAATAAAATCGTTTAAAAAAAAGCGCAGTTTTCTCAAAATATTACCTGGCCAAAAGAAAATCATGTTAACGATATCATCATTAAATTGTTATACCATCATTAGGATCTGAGTAAAATAAATAATAATAATTATATAATAACCTAATTTTAGTGTTTTTATAGGGGGCAAGGTCCATCCATTTAGTATATTACATCCAATTAGTAGGTATATCTATATATATAAAAGGACTTGTCCTCACTGACTGAGGTAAGACGCACGCACAGCTGAAACCGCTGATGGTAGAAACGTTAAATTTCGACAAAAGTTTACTTTCGTAATCTGGACATCCACTAAGAAGGGATTTTGAAAAATTTTAACCCTAAAGGGGTGAAATAGGGGTTCAAAGTTTGTGTGGAAAAAAATTTAAATCGGCACCGATTTTTATAAAATTAGAAATTTAGATTTTTAAAAGTATTTAATTAAATACGTGTTTCATCGGTTTCTAGAATTCTTCCCCTAAGGGTGCAAATAAGGGGTTGAAAGTTTGTATAGGTTTTTTTTAAATCGTCAAAAATTTTTATAAAATTTGAAATTCAGACTCTTAAACGTATATAATTAAACACATATTTCATGGTTTTCTAGAATTCACCCCCTAAGGGTGCAAATAAGGGGTTGAAAGTTTGTATGGGAAAATCTTTAAATCGCCACCGATTTTTATAAAATTTGAAATTTAGACTCTTAAAAATATTTCACTGAAGATATGTTTCATGGGTTGTTAAAATTCACCCTTTAATACGCAAGCGAAGCTGCGCGCGTCCGCTAGTTGATTATAAAATGAACTCAGTATAAAACTCAGTATAAAAATGAACATACGCGGCTTCACTTACGCGGTGAAATGAAAACAATTACGATTTGTATGTTGTATGATATGTACCTAATATAGTTCCATTTATAGAAGCGAAAATGGACTATCCAATACTTGTATATTTGTGGTTTAATATATGATTTATTTAAAACAAAATCGTTAGTCATCAAAAACGTGTTTTTTTAGTTATTGTTTTTTAAAAAAAAGCCCTTCGTTATAAAGAGTAAAGAGAATAGTTAAATTTAGTCCACCTGTGTGTAAATTTAAAGATTTTAAGGTTTTCGCCTATTAAAAAGCCCATTGAGAGTTTTGCGTTTTTTATGCTTAAACTAGTTTTATTACTTAGTAGTTCGACTTTGATAATCACTTTATTATTAGAAAGACCACACCGTAAAGGGCCACTGTATAAACACTATTTTATAACATTTCGAAGAAATCAACAAAAGTAAAATACAAATATAAAATAAATTTCAGACATTCTCTTTATTTAATATGACTTCCTATATTGTATAGAAGCATTAGTACTCTACCTTGGTATCGGTAGTTCTTGAAGTATGGCATTTGTTTTTAATCATTACTTATAATGTTTATAAAATTATTATTAATTATTTACCAAAATCACACAAAAAATCAAGAAAATTCTTCAATCTTATAGCTTTTCCTTGAATTGTACCCGTACAGCTAAACCAAATGAGCCGTAAAACAATCTTAGAACAACTCTACCAACTCATCTAACTTTAACACCTCAGTCCCAAAACATTTTATATCAAATCATAAAGTACATAATCCGCTATATACGTACATACAACATAAAACTCCATCATATAGAGGCTTCCCAAGATATTAATATTAAGATTACGCCCGGGAAACGGGGTGGCACGTCTTGGAAATTACACAACGTATTTCCACCCTTGTTTTACAGGAAATAAGGATTCTAATTCTGTGGGAGGAATGCAGAGGGTGGAGGGTAGGAGGGTGAGTATACTTGAGGGAGAATGTAAAAACCACCCCGCGATCGACTTATATGCTGTATCAAGACACATATGATGTTCACGGATCGTGGTGTATCTGAATTTTGTTTGGGAATACGTTTTTTTATAATGACTGTACTAGTCATTATAAAAATAATAAACAAGAAAAAAAATTAACTTCACGCTGTATCCTGCGTACAGCAGGGTAGGCAGAGGGAACCTAGTGTTATGACACTCCGTTCTCCAATTTTCGCTGGATTCTGGAGGCATTGCGTAAGTGGTGCAGCTCCGTCAATAACACCAGAGCAAAGAAATGGAAATATAAATTTAAATAACTATTTTAATAAAAATAATAGGTATAGTTAATAGATAAAAATTCCTTGCGGCTTCGCCCGCTTCGTCACATAGGAATAACTGTGTGTAGTGTCATTGTATTTGACATATGATACAGTGCTCCACATCGAAATTATTAACGAGATGTCTATAATACAGCCTTACCGATAAATAGATTAAATAATATTATTTTTAGCTACACGCTGTATCCCGCTTGTAGCAGAGTAAGCAGAGGGAACCGGGAAACCTAGTTAAGACACTCTGTGCCCATTAAGACACGTCCGTTTCCAACTTTCCTCCGAATCCTAGATGCAATGCTATGCATATATATGATGCTAGATGTTGAATTTCGGAACTGAACGACGCGAGTTGCCTCTTTACCAAAGCGATGAAATGAAAATATATATTTTTTTAATTTTCTCGAGTGGGAATCGAATCCACAAACTGTCGCACTTACAGTCGCGCGCTTGTGTTCCCATTTTACTAATGGCCTCTCATAAAATAATAATGAGCCTCTCATAAATTACCAACACAAAATAACATATTCTAAAGAAAATTTCACATAGATCCTTCTACCACAAGTTACCGCGCCCCCCTAAAATTTTACCTTGGTTCGTTCCTCCGCGGGGTACTCGTACACTACTTGTACGTACCTACATACTCGTATATAGGTATATAGCTACGTCGTATCTCCGCGTCTTCAAGCGTTACATAAAGAGCTTATTTATTATGTATACTTTACAATGCATATATAATTTTACTAGCTACGGCACTTGGCGTTGCCTTGATTTTTGAAAACTATGTAATTTTTTGCTTTTCACCCAAGTTTCGAGACATTGTTTGTTAAGAAATTCATTATAGAAACGTTCATATTGATAAGATACATAATCTGATAGATCTTAGTATTAACATCATTAGGTCCTATTGTCACGTAAGGTGTTACTATTAGCCCTACGTGCCCTCTGGTATCAAGACGAAGCGCGGCGTTGGTTCCGCCTCTGAAGACGCAATGTCTCGAAAATAGGAGATATAGAGGAGCAGAGTGTCTTACAACTAGGTTCCCTCTGTATGCCGAATAAAGCGTCGAACTAAAAAAACATTTTAGATATTACTTTAGAAGCTCAGCTAACAAGAAAAAAATAAACAAATTATTTTCAACAAAAAAGTCCAATATTTTTATACAATTCTACATGAAACAATTGAAGCCTACATATTTTTTTTCCATTTTTATACAATATAAAATTTCCAATATAATATCCATTCTAGATTGTACATATCGAATATATTATTATTTTAAATAAATACCCTCCATAACCGAGTTAGTGTGTGCGCGAAGAGAGCAACGTAATCTTATTAAAGGCACGGCAACGACCCGGAAGTATTCATTACAGGAAGTGAAAGTATAGTTTAAAAGACGCTATTAACTAATGCTGTTATAGACATCGTTGTTTGGATGGAACTCGATTAGATGGTAGGGAGTTCGATTTAATTATTGCTAAAGGAAATATTGTTAGGAAGATGTTTGGTATAATGGGTAGGTTAGATTGTATAGGGAACGTTTTTTAATGAATCATCATTATTTGTTTTTTAATTTATATCTTAAGATATTCGACTTTCAATTTTAAGCAATAAATATATATTTATAATATCTGAATATTCAAATGCTATATTATTTCGTAAGCTTAATTGCCTTGCTTCACCCTCTATCAAAATAGAACCCGAAAAATCCCCAACATTAAAACGCGGCAAGGCTGGAAAATTAAAATCACTATCCTATGCAAGCCACGTCGTAAAAACGAAAACATTACCCATTTTCCGGGGAAATCCGGCAAAATTAAAACTAAATCGCCTGACCCGAATCCAAAAATTACCCACACTACAAAAACAATACTAACACCGATGAACGTTTAAAAGGCAGGTATTGCCAACCCTCTGGAAGAATTGCAAAAATATACGAATAGTTATACTTGAAGGGTGGCGGGGGGAAGGATGGAGTGGGGGCAGGAAGCGGGCTGAAGTAGCGGGGTGTTTCGGGGTGTCTCCTAAAAACGGTTAAGTAGCTCCCCTACCCTCTATAACTATTTTATGCGGTCCCCTTAGAAAGACAGCGAGATGGGGCCGCGGTGATACGCCTATACGTAGTTTGTGAGGGGAAGTGAAATTTTAACATGTCTAGTCTGTTAAGAATTCATGGCGGATTTATAATTAAATATCTAATTAGGTAATGTTATGTTTTATGTTCGGTTTGAGGTTCGGAGTTTTAATTTTACACCGGAAATCTAATGGAATGTGCGCTGGTTATGTTATGTATTGATATATATAATTTAGTAGATATATATACATAACAATAAAAAAATTAAAAAAACGACAAAATCACTAAATTTTTATAAAAAAATATTTTAAATGTTAATCAAAAAAATATTATATAGATACTAATTTCAATGTTATCTAAGTCAATTGTCAAAGAAATGTTATTACAAAGGCTAAAGCACCTGTATTAACAAGTGTAAGTTAAAACAGGTCCACATTCACCCATGCATTATATTGTAAGATAAACCCTCAAGAAATATTCCAGTTTCTAGCGACGAACTACTTTAGTTCGTGAGAATTATCTACACTTTTTTATAAACCTGTCCGCTTTATAAAGAAGGGTAGTTTTTTATAGTTACTATTTAATGGACTATTGCTAATTCTTTTTTGTAAATAAAATAAATAAACTAAAATTGTGTTTCATTCAGAATATTATATTGATTTTGAATATTTATTTTTAAAAAAATCTGTTTAGCTGTTTTTTTATATCTTATATTTTAAATACATATTTTTATTCAGTATTCTGTTCATGTGATTTTATAAATGTTGTTGCTGTATCTAATTATAAAATTTTCTTTATTATTTTATTAACATTTTCAATAAATTTTGAAATTCATAAATTCTACTGGCAGTTACATACTTTAATAATAAAATTTAAAAAATCTATTTTATTATACCACAGCATATACAATTGAATAAAGTTTAAATATAAAAATGTATGTACCTATTATATAAATAAATCTTACTAAAGCCCCACAATAAAATCCGTGAGAACTATCTACCATATCACACAACAAAGAGATATTAAGTAAAAGTTAAACTTGTTTCCAGTAAACTAGATTTCTTTAAATTGGTGAACATCACCTTCGAAAAACAGGTTAAATAAACTTAATAGACGAATTCTTAGTGAATTCCCACAGAACAACATTTGCTTTTACAATATTAAACAAGTCGTATTGAAAGGGATGGTCATCGTCTCAAGTCAATACAAAATCGAGATTAAATTTATATTTAACCGGTTTAAGAAATGGGGTAAGAACTAGATCGTGTCTATTTTATCTTTTTCAAATATTTTTACTTTATTGTAATTGTTTGTTGAATAGTGATGATGACAGATGAGTGAATGACTACTCATTTGGATTTTTTCGTGTAACAATTTGAAATTATGATTTTGATGTATGAAAAGAAAAAACACTTTTCATTTTTTTAATACTTATTTAATTAGAGAGACTATTTTTTTGACCAATTTATTTTTATACACATAGGTTTAAGAAAAGATATTTTTCTTAATATATCCCTAATATAGGAGATTGAGAATGTAGAGTCTTAACACTAGTTTCTCTCTACGTTTTACTAATTACGTAAGTAAGTATATATAAAAAAATAATAAAACAATAACCACACTGAATGTTGCCGATCCCTGCGCGGTTGCTTGTACCCATGTAAAAAGCCAACGTCTAAGGCGCACGGAGCGGCGAGAGGGTGGGAGGCAGGAGGAGATCCGAGGGGGGTGGTTCATATACACACCTGCTTTACACTCGTGTGGGTGCATTCGCAGTACATTTCCTATGTGTGAGTTTATATTTTCATTTCAATAGTTTTTACGGTGCAACGGTAGGCGTGCGGAGGCTGTACGTGTGTGTGTTAATGCCGTATTGATTTAGCCGCTACAGCCAAGTCGGCAAGAAATTTATTATCTTCAAGATAAGTACAGGTATTTTGTGCGTAAATGCTAATGGGTGATGGATGAATAGTTTTGTTTACATTCAATTTAGTTATTACGTTTTAGAATGATATATATAATAGGTTTCTTGTCCTATAAATAGAGTTTGTTGAGTGTGTCCTATAAATGTTTATTTAACGTATTAATATTATACCTAAAAACGTACAAAAATTTTAGTTTGAAAAAAAAACATACCAATTTTGTTATTAAAGTATTACTTATAAAATATTATTTTATGTATGTTGCTTATCATATTTTTTAGATCACAACCAACCATACATACCTCTAGAAAGTTTATAATTCAAAATTTCAACTTGAATTAGTAATAAAAAAAAAAGAAGAAACTTAGTTTTTCCAAAGGATATTACGATCAATAGGTACAATAATTAAATTGGTACATTTATATTGCAATTTAAGCAATACTAAACAATTATAAAAATATACAGATAAAATATAATACATTGAACACATCTGACCATTATAGTTAGTGCTAAAAACAATAAAGAAATAATAACATTAAAAAAAAACACGAAAACCAAAAACCAAATGTTGCCAGCCCCTGTGCGCGGTTGAAAAAGCATCGTCTAAGGAGGCGAGAGGGGGTCGGGGGTAAATTTTAAGATGGCTTCCGCGCGAATATCGACGCGCCGCCACCGCCCGCGTGAATTTTACCGCTACTTGATTTCTATCGTTTTGTTTTTGTTTTTGTTTTATTTCATTTTATTTTTTTATAAGACTTTTTAATTTATACATTTGGTATAGATATTTAATATTTATATAACGCTTGTATACGAATGGTATAATTAGTAAATTTAAAATTAAGTTGTTTTGAATAGTTATCCAGTTTTGAGTTATTACTAAGTATAATAAAAAAAAATTATAAACATCAAAATCAGTTAAATAAAAAAATTAAGAACTATGACGATAAAGCACATGAGAGAAAATATTATAGAATTTTAAAATGTTAGATACTTACACATTGTTTTAGCAATGATGTGACTTATTGAAATGTTACTATAGTACCTAATTATTTATATTTTCATTAAAAAACCGAAATTGATCGTAAAACCGATACTAAGTAGGCACTAATACTTCTATTATGATTTCCAAAAAAATGCAATTTTTTGAGCTCCAGGTTCTTTCTGAACTGTAATAAAATAACTAATAATATAAGGCTTTGAATCTTCATATTTTGAATACGTTATTCAAAACCGAGTCGATCGAGCCAATTAAAATTCGTTTGCCCGACGTAGTTACCAGGACGAAAATAAAGTCAATATATGTATATCTTTTATTCTGATTAATATTGTGCTTATATTATTGAACTATACATTTAAATGCGTATTTATGTTTATAGCTATTAATGTTTTAAAACACTCCACTCCTCACTTTCCACAGAATTTTCAGTTTTGAGTAGCGGAACTTATCCCAGCATTTTCTCTACCAGAGCGAGGATATGAAAATAGTCTAAATATAATCATTAACTCGAATAGAGATTGAACCCACAACTATCGCTTTTACAGCCAAACGTCACACTACGCTACGAGAGATCATTAAAGGTAGATAATTATTTTTTTATGTAACGTACATTTTTATATATTTGAAACCTTTTTGTTTATTTTTTATCTTAACAATTGACGTTTCTATACGTCATATTATATTTAAATTATTAAATTATATGATATATATATATATAAGGTATACATATATAATTATAGTATAAAATTATGGAAAAGACCAGTGCTGATGAACAACCAGCCAATATACAACCGAGACCGGACGATTTCTTGAACTATCTGCCTTGGGCTTGCAATCAACTGCAAGTTGATGCTACGCTGTTGATTAATAAAGTTTTTCAAAGTATGATATAATATCTTAACAAAATTATACTTTAAGTTTACTCTTCTTATAGAATTTCCAAGTTGAATAAAAAGAGCTTAGTGAAAAATCAAAATCTTTTTTAGAACTATAACTTTAAGAAACTCAAACTGAATTATTCTAGTTCTATTATTACACATACAAAATTATTGTTATTATTTTATTTTTCAGATGAATACGTCAGCGTGTCAACAAGTGACCGTATTAAAAAAGTGAGAAGCAAAGCCAAACTTACCGTTAGTCAGTCTCGACATGACGTTGGTTCTGATCAAGAAAAGGACAAGTCCATATCAGATTTGCCTCAGTTTTCTTCAAATACTCATAAAATTGTTAAAATATTAGCAGTATACGACAATGCCAACAATTTAGTCGAGCTAAAATTTCAAAAAAATTACCAAATACCCCGAGCAATTCTTAAAATTATTGGCCTCATTATGCAATTCCAACCAAATATAGCCAAGATTGAAATCAACGGTGGTCTAGATAAGTACACAATATATGAAATAAATTCATTTCTTAACAAATCAAACATTACGGAATTATGTTTCGACGGTTCTTTTCTAAAGGAGGCTAATTATGATATTTTACTGAATGCTAGTAATACTCTTCGATATCTTTCGCTTTCAAGGTGCAAAATAGATGATAGTATTATTGAAAATATCGCTAAAAAACTAGCGTTTCCACAACCCGCTTCAAAATCGTTATATATACTAAATTTGTCGTCCAATAGGATAACTGATGTAGGAGCACAACATTTAGCTCAAGCTCTTAGATCCAATCGCAGTTTAATTTATTTGAGCTTAAGTGACAACAGTATTACAGACGACGGAGGGGGATACCTCTTGGAAATATTAGAGGAGTTCCCTCTAACAAACGAAGAAATATACGAAAGCAAGGTGCGACACATGATGTACTTGAAAGATAAGAATGCTATGATAAATAACGTGATAAAAGAATTGAGGTCAGGTGAAGTTGATAAGAAGGTGACGAAACGAAAAGCTACTAGACCAATCTCAGTTATTCCTAGGAAAGGAAAATTAGAAAAAGAGCCTTCTCTTAAATCCGTCGGTGATGCTAAAAGTCTGATCAACATGGACATACTATATTATGACAAAGCTCTGAACGTTGTCGAGAGTCGTATGGGGGAGTTCAAAGATCCGTTTAGTGGAGATGATACTGATGTCAAAGACGGTATATTATACTGCAAAGGCAACAATAAACTTTGCTATTTGAATTTGGCATATAATAATTTGTCATATCTCTCTTTGAAGAAAATATTGGCTGTTCTCACAATGCAGAAGATGTTGGACAGGACGCCGAGGGGATTGATCAATTTGCTGATTGAAGGAAACAATTTGCCAGTTTCAAGTAAAGAGATGGCAGAAATTGATGATATTTTAGAAATGGGGCTGATGGCACAAAATAGAAGAATTTCTGCGGGGAAGAAAAGACCTCAGTCGAAGACTACATCACGGTAATACTTTGGATTGATTGTTAAATGTTTGATTAGTTAGATATGTTATGTTATGTTATGTTATTCAGAAAAAAATATCTTTTGTTAATTAAGAGCTTAAGAGCCATTATAGATAATAAATATTTTAACAATATTGGGTGTTTAAAATTCCAATTTTAGCTTTTGGATGTGATATGTGATATTAAGAGCCGTGAGATATATCTATAACCTAAGAGCTTGAGATTCTCTGCGAAATCTGTTATATTCTGAGTATACGAGTATATAAAAAAATTCTGCAGTGTATTCTAATTTTGCCACTATAACAATTTAAATTATCTGTAAAAAAATACTAACAAGTAAAGCATATTACACTGTTGAAGAATATTTACAGGATAAAGATGTATGAAATTAATATCTATTGAATGTCATGCAGGATAGCTGCCAGTTCATGTATCTAATAATTAAATATACCATCGACATTGAAAAGAGCAACTATTGAGTTTCTTGCCGTCTCTTCTCAGCAGAACTGCCTTCCGAACCGGTGGTAGCTTTTGTTTTATAATTTATGTTCATTCGACGATTCAAAAGTGCTTATAATTGGTCTACTTGAATAAATAATATCTTGAATTTGAATTTATTAAATGAGTATTTACAAATATATTTATATTTTTAGGAACATTTACACAGATTGTGACACGATTTTCTATTTTCTATTCTAGTAAATAACACCCACTTAATCTACATATACGTAGGTGTGCAACTAATCACAAATTGGGAATATCTAAAATTACGTCTCGAAAAGCAATAAAGCGGGTATGAAACCAGTCATTAATAAGTAGACAATTGGTTTACTTTATTATTCAGCGTATGAAGACGTTCGCTGTAATGGCTTTTATATGTCTTTCTATTACGTAGATACTATAGATTGGATTTGCTACATGAATTTAGAGATATATATTAAAAATTGAGAAGTTGTATTATTTTAGGTGGTCTTTTGAAATACTCCTAATTATTACCTAATATTTTTCGAGACATTGCTTGAAAATATTTAATTCCCCCAAATGGGAATTGAACCCTCAGCTATCACGTTTACAAATAGACTCTGTGCCGCTGCTCCACGACAGCCTCTAATATAAAAGTATAATTTTTATTATCTACTTTGAAGTTTTTGACTGAAAAAGCTTCCATCTATGAAGCTTATGCCTCGCCTCGAGCGATCTGGAGATTGTAGCTCGAGGCGCAATGGGAATCGTATTATAATATTGGCATGAATAGTTTATTGCTGCCAAGATTTTCATATTTCATATTTTCATGTCTTCGGTCTGGTGTCTAGGGTTAGCGCGGCATTGAGTTCTGCTACTCAACACGTAATGCCTTCAGAATTCGCTTTCGCTTTTCAGAATTCCATTCTTATGCTTTATAAGAAAAAATATTCTTGCTCTTATTACAAAATACATCAAATATTAGAACCTATACCTACAGTTATCTACATATTGAAAGGTATTTGAAAATTCCAAACATACCAGCACGTACTCGTATCTATTAACAAAGTTACACAAGCCGATATTAAACTTAACAACAATAGATAACTTGAAAACATTAATCTTCAAACAAAACCGCGATCTCAATATATATCTATATCTAACTATATCTATACCTATATATAACTGTAGAATAGAACATGTATAAGTATATTTTAATATATCCCACGTAACGCAAGTAAGGATGAGAGGCAAGATGGCGCCGCGTGTAGTTCTTAGCGCCGCGTGGCTGCGGCTGCGTTGGTATGGAAAAGGATGTTTTTAATAATGTTTATAATATGTTCTAAATAAATTTATTAAACGGTTTTTTTATTGATTTTCTGATACTGTAGATGCGTGAAAACAAAATAAAACTAATAATAAAATATCTATTTGAAAAAAAATTATCTCGTAAAAAATATTTTTATAGAATAAATAATCATTTAGTTAGCGTCAGACTTTACCAGTTATAATTATTTTAGATAGATAGTTGGTTCAATGTCTACTCGAAGGAACCTATTAGATATGTAAGGTATACATACTTCAGCTTTCACGGCGTTGATTTCCGCAACTCCGCACACAATGGCTCGACAATTGTGAGGTGAATAGAATAGGCTATAGGTATGCGGGATACGGCTTAAAGTCAAGAGCTATACCTAAGCTTAAAATCTTTGTGTAATTAAAATCTTTGTGTAATTAATAATTATGCGGTTAGATAATGTTTAACTTTAATATCTTCTTATATTTTAAGAATATTTACTTATTCTCAGTTTCTTTAAACAAATAACATTATTTCTTCATCATCTAGCACCAATTTTTTTGTACTAATCACAAATCGCGACAACATAAACAAAATAAACTATATTGACATGAATAGTTTGTTATATTAAACTTAATATATTAATAAATTAAATTTAATATATAAATTTGTTATATTAAACATATAAAAAACCCTCTTCCATATGTAACAGCGGGCGTACAAAGTTATAATATCGCCAGTTCGCGGGGGGGCGCCGTCTTGGGCTTGGGAGGTTCACGCCTTACTTATTTACATAATTACGTATAAATTCTATCTACGTACGCTATGTAGTTAAAGCAAGTTTAATATTACATTTTATATTAACTTAGGTGGTTCTGGCGCAGTGAACGTTGGTTATGAGTTCAATTTTTGTTAGAATGCTCATATTAAAATTATTTTCATTTCTCCGCTCTGACAGAGACATTTCTGTCTCTGTCATTTTTCAATCAGGTGGAAAATAAGAAATTGAGTAGCTTAATACTAGGTGCTTACCTACTTATCCTGATATACTTACAGGAATAAGCGTGAAGCTTTGAAAGCATATAATCCTAGAATGTATGAAATGAAAGAAATTTGCATTCAATAGTTAATTTGGCTGCGGTTATGTTAATTTATACGTTCATTTGACCTATTTTCTTTTTACCATAATCTGTAACACTCCACACAAGTTACAGACTTGTAAAATAAATTGAAAGTAGGAAGCACAGTATTAATTGACTACATCAGAGAAATCAGAGGGTACCTACACTCGGTTTCTTACTCTTCGCCCAGTTTTTGAGACATTAAGTGTCAAGTGGCATAGCACAATGCTTTGTTTATACTTGATATTATAACGAAAAAATCTCCCAAAGAGATTTGAACTGACAACCACCGCAATTCCTCATATCTACCCAAAGCACCTACGCACATATAAATTAATATTAAGCTCACACACACTATCCAACTAAGTAAAATAACAGCTTATACTCGAAGTAATTTTATACGGAACCTTGGGGGTGGGTAATAAGCCCGGAGGATTAGAAAGACGTCATTAAAATAAGGGGCGCGTTAGCGTCTTCTATATAATATGTAGAATATACATAGATAATGTAATATATGCTTATTTTTTTTTTCGTTTGGTTTGAGATTTTTGACTCAGGATATTGAGTGTTGAATGGTGGAACTCAACACCGCATTTTATCGATGCGATGAAATAAAAAGTAATATACACTTGCCTCTACGATATCAATATCGTGCTTTTTTTAAAGATTTTTTAAATTTCTTTAATGGCATTTTTCTTACTCTACTTTCAGTTTTAGAGTAATTAAGCATTATAGATAATCCTGTTGTAACTATGAATTCAAATTCCAAAAGAAGCAATGTTATTAATAATTTTAAGCAATAAAATAGATACAAATACTTATGTATTTGCAGGGAACAAAATAGCTTGTCATGTACTAGTGACAATAGCCTCTATTCTCCACGTCTCTAGAATAGTAAATTTCGCATAGAGACAAAACACTACACTAACTAATCTAATCAAACTAATTCACACTCAAAAAGCACATAACACTAAAATTATTCATTAAACTCGAACATAACAAGCTGAAGCGTATATTTAAACCACTAAAACTCTGAAGCTATTTAATTAACAGTTATGTAATAGGAAATTTTGAGTGCCACCGTCTTGCCTTGCCTTGTCTCAGGTGGTACCCCCCACCCCGACTCCCCCTAGCGTAATGTCTCTATTTTCGCGACTCAGGAATAAATACGACGTTTATTGATTTTCTTGCTATGTTATAATGTGCTTTGCATTTCTATGGGTATATGGGGAGGTAGTAAATTTGAATCTCGATTAAGTAGTTAAAGCAAAATTATTTAAATAATAAATGAGCAGAACATATAAAAACTGGAAATGTAATGTGATGGAACTCAACGCCACGTTATATTTTGTTACCAGAGCGAGAAAAAAAATCATTCACTGAGTGGAATCGAACCTCAACCCGGCTGGTCTTACAGTCGGACAGTGTGCTGCTGCACCACTACGACCTCTTAACCAGAGAAGAGAACTAAAATAAAATAATTATCGTAGCTAATAACCACGAACAAGATTCGAATGTACGACCATCGTCTTTCATCAGTCACGTTGATATCAATAAGAATTAATATGAACATTAACTCATATTTATTTATATATATTAATGCAATATACTTGTAAATTTATATTCCACTCTAACTAAGAATTTGATATAACGGTTTGGAACTTTGCCGCGCGCTCGTTTTGAATTTAAATTACGCTAAGGGGCGCCAACTAACACATAGATGTTTATAATAAAAAAATATAATAAACATTTCTATATATTTGTTTTTTTTTTTAATTTCATGTTATATTTCCCACATTTACAGTTAGATGCCGTACTACTACACCACGACAACGGCCTTAATATAAATATTACTGTAGAATAAATAATTTATGAATGGATAATAGAATATCCTGAATATCCACTAAATCATCTCATAATTTGAAAAAATAATTATTAAACAAATGGGAAAGCAATTTTTCCTACATTTAAATTTGTCTTACTGCGTCACGCTGAAACCGCGACAAGAAAAAGAGCGGTGTTAAGTTCCACCACTTAACATACGAAGATTTGAGACATCGCACATCGTATGGAGAGAAAGTCCTTCGAGTATCTTGCTATGCAGGAAAAAACGTAGCAGCTTCCAGATATGAGTATTATATTAATTTGTTTTTAACACGCCTTTATTAATGTTTGTATATGTATATCTGCCTAAACAACCAAAATAAATTTTGCAATATTAATTTAAATATATATAGAATAAAACGAAAATAAAAGTATCCCCAGCCCTGATAAGTTTCCAAGAAAGCAAAGTAAGGAGCGAAGTTAGATTGAAAGGCGCGGCGAGTACGTGCCGGGGCGATGTCGAGCGATGTTTTAGTTCCGCTTCGAACTTACTATTCTGACATTTTGTATTGTATTACTTAATAGGTATATTAAATAAAATATTTATTATATAGTGAGTTTAATTACTTTTTATATAAGGAAGTGTTTAGCTTCATCCTGTGCCCCGTACATAGCAGGAAAAGAAAGGGGAAGCGCTATGTTACGTATGACACTCCGTTCTCGGCTTCCCAAGGGTACTATTAGGGTATTTTCTAATATAAAATTAGAAAATGATTAGAATGTGTAAAAAATAGTATTCTACATTGTGATCGATTCATCACGCTACACCCTGTATAGTATTAAAAAATATAATATTCATATACGTAGGGTTATTATTAGTTTAAAAATTCCGTCGAATATATAAATTAGTCTAATAAAATGTAAAGTACAAATACTAAGGAATTTCATGATGGCAATAATGTGGGTAAGAACGTGGGGAAAGATGTCGGCAGTGTTTCTCAACACTTTATTTATT
Organism: Heliconius numata; assembly: GCA_016802625.1. Taxonomy (NCBI): domain Eukaryota; kingdom Metazoa; phylum Arthropoda; class Insecta; order Lepidoptera; family Nymphalidae; genus Heliconius; species Heliconius numata. Next base: position 1,712,436 of record JAEBDU010000010.1, on the reverse strand, counting down.
TAAAAATAATTTTGAAATTTTGTGTAAATAATTTACTAGAATTATTTTTTAATCAAAATAATTGATTAATATTTTGATAAAAAATATATAAAGATATTATAATATATTTTTTGCTTAATATTATATTTTACATAGTTTTATATCTGTTTGCTATATTTAAGTTTTTTTAAAAATAATATATACCTACATATTTTTTTAACTCGAAAATAAGCCGCGGGTTAAGGCTCTCGGAGACCATCTAAGCTCTCTGATCTTTAAAACTTACGTTCTCATCAAGCTACGTTTGTATTCTTATACGAGTATGCTTGTTGCAATCTATTTATTATGTTAGCATCTCTCTGTAATATAACTATAAAGGTTTGAGAAGCTGTAGCTAAAGTATGTAGATAAGACGTTAGTAGCATCGCTAGTGTGGGCTGGCAATAGAACTTAAGTTTATTATAATATAGCGATAAATTACCGTGAAAAAATAGATTTTAAATTTCACTTAAATTCGGTAACAATTATGATATTAGACTTAGTAAAATGAAAACAAATAGTTGATTTAAATCAATTTTGTTTTTTTTCCTATATAACAATCGGCTTGTTTTTGATATTGTATTTTGTAGTGACAAATTTAATTATAATATAGTTTTATATGACTACATATAATTAACAGCTTTACCTACCAAAATAATGTCAAGATGAAAATCGATTAGAATAAAAGTCTAATCGATTTCGAGTCGTATAAGTAATCGAGTAAGTAATATTACTAATTCTCATAAGAAGACAAGAAAGACTACATAATTCGAGTGTAGTCGTGAGTGTCATTCGATCTAAAACGAGTTAATAAATTTAACCAGCACATCACTAAAGCTACTTAGCTGAGGAATGTGATGAAACATTTCTTCCTTTAATTTTGATTTTACTGTTCTACTTACAACATTATCCGTATTTTATTCAGTTTTTGTTATTTTCTCCTTTATATTTTTAATATTTTAAAAATGGATTTACTTATAACATAACGGTTTTGTGAAGTTCCGTTTTTTTTTTATTTTACGCTCTTTTAAAAAGCAGGGCACGCAAAACATTATGTTCTCTACATTCAGCCAAATTTTCTAGAAATAAGAGTGGTGGAACTTAACGCCGCTTTACCGTGTCCCGTATCCAATCTCTACTTATAGTTCTCCAGACGCTATGCCGCTACACCACGAAGCGCGCCTGCTGCGCCTTCATTTATTTCATAATTGCATAAACTATTTATTTTGTAAAATCATTAATTTATTATATATTTTTCTTATTATGGGATAATAATTTAAAACATCGATATTTAACGATTTTACAGAAATTGGATTCTACCATAAAAAAAAAACAGCTCAAAGACTAAATCCAAATCAATAATAATAGAAACTATCCAACTAAGTATCTCACTTATACGAGTACCTACCTAAGATACTTAAACAAACAAAACTACCCAACATAAATAGTGAAAACTAAGACATTATAAACTAAGACATTATAATCAATATTTACTTAAATCTACCTGCCCTCTCTCTCCCCTAAAATCACCTGCGTCATTAATTCATTTTAAGACGCCGAACACACCATCCCCTTAGACTCGACATTTGCATATTACAAAGTATGGAAGTTCGCTAACGAATGGGGCGGAGGGGGGTAAGGTGCTGTAAGACGGGAATTGGGTGCAGGGATGGATTATGTATGTTTTTTATAATTATTTACTTTAGTTGTTTAGTTATGGCATTTTGAAGTGGCGTTGAGTTCCGCCAATCAATTCCTAATGTCTCCAGAATTCGGCGGAAAGTAAAGGACGGAAGTGTCTTATTGAGAACCAATTGTGTTAATACTAGGTCCCCAGAATCCCTTTCTGTTTTGGTTTACGGGCTACAGCGTGAAGCTATAAAAATAAAGTAGCGTTGTCGGTAAAATACGGGGTCGGGTTTTTGGCACATTTTGTGATGTCAGGATAATTTACTTATATATCTATATCTAATAAACAAATATGCTGTTGTTTCTAATGTCCACAGTATTTTACCTTCATACATTACTTAAAAGGATTTGACTTTGATTTCTATTAGCGTTTGTAGACTTTTTAGTTGAATTACAAAAAACACGATATACGATAGGGTATTGAGGGAATACCCAAATTATAAGTACATTAAATTGAATTATTTACTTTACAAAAAAATAAAACGAAAAATATTTATAATTTAATATATTAAGAAGCCAACCAATCCGTACCTGAACACCTCGAGCGCGGAAAGATGAAGGAAATGAAAATGTACTGCAAAAAGGGGGTTCCCCACCCCCTGAGCGGGGAAAGCCCGAAAATTCTATAAAGAGGGGTGGGCACCTTTTGTGCGATAAGCCGAGCATTAGTCTTGCAGACGTCTCGAAATGAGTTCTTATCGGTTTGCTATTTCCTTTTTGGGAATGCGGGTTTTACCCTATGTTTATACTATAGTGTATAGACGTAGGTAGGTAATTGGGGGCCTCAGAAAATTTGCTACCCTTTGATGTTTGTGTTGAAGTGCCTTATTTACTTTATTAATTGTAATTTTAATTAAATAAGTGCCGATTAGATATCTATACTTTTGTGGGTAGTAGGTACTAATATTGAAAAGATTAAGAGTTTGTTTGGTCGATTGCGTTAATCACAGGAACTACCGTTACAAATTGTTTTTTTTTGTTTGATAGTTCATTTATTAAGGTATATTATAGGATATATTACAACAGGTTAATCGTTTCACTGTACATGGGATAAAAATTACATCGGGCAGTTAGAAAAATATTATACAGAGTAGGTAACTTTTTAGGTAGGCTTTATGACAGAGTAGGTATAGTTAACCTACCAACCTATCAGTATTTTTCATCTTAATAACTAAGGTGCTTAATAGGTATTTTATAAGAAATGCCCAAAAATATTGTATTGTTAGGTCGTCATGGTGTAGGCATAGCGTCTGACTGTTGTATACAAAATTTGAGAACATTATATTTGAATAAGCTTTGTTTCACTGTTTTTGTTAATAATGTGCGGTGTTGAGTTCCGCTATTTTTCACGCAATGTCCCGAAAATTGGGTGAGAAGTGGAGGACGGAAAGTCTAATTATTAAATCCCTAACCTGCAATGCGTGAAAAAGCATGAAGCTGCTTTTTATTGGAATATGTAAATAATATAACCGTTCTTGACCCTACTGAGTGACCGCTAAATAGGCATAGATAAGATATACCTAGATATAGGTATTTAAGAAATAAGTCGTTAGTCGTATTCGCCAGGTTCCGAGGTTCCGAAATTAATTATTTTTTGTTTTTAGAATTTTTGTATTGAGTTTAGAGGCATCGTGGCCCGGTGGCGCAAGGGTGTGACTGTAAACGCGATGAGTGTGGGTTCGATTTTCACTTACGGAACAGAAATATTAAATATTTTAATTTCCTCGCTCTGATAACGAACAAAGCGCGGTGTAAAGTTCCACCGCCGGAGAGCTTTTACATAAAAATAACAATGGACTACAACTTAGGTAAAAAAAATATATATTAATATTTAATAATATTTAAGGGGGCGAAGCTGCGTTTGGGTGTTACTAATAACTTGTTAGTGATAAAAATAAATAACTCTCTAATAATATTAATTATAAAAATATTCTTATAACAAAAATGTATTTTTATTTAAAAATTCTCCAAAATCTAAACAAAACATCAAATGTTAAACATGTAATAATTTTACATACCGTTTGTCGTATGTCCTTGACCCAGCTCTCGGTCATCAAGTGACCGCTACATATACCTACTAGGGTTATCAACACCCTCAAAGCTATATGTATTGATATTGTACGTATTGATATTGGTTTTCACTTGTATTCTTATATTGTATTGTATTTTATATAATTTAATAATAATTGTTAACTTATAAAAATAATAATTATTATTAATAAATCTGATAGCTATCTATATAAATAAGCACGTTATTATTTTTTAAATAATTACACGTAAACAACAATTAAAGCGCAACACTCAATATATATTTTTAACTATCATTTTGCAAAGTTCAATGATAACTGATAGGTGTAACAAAATCAAATTTACTTCTTTTCAAAAACTATAAACTAGAAATGTATTAGAACCCGTTATAACCAAGTTAGGGAAATTTATTCCCATGGAAAATAATACAAAATCTTCTTGCTATCTTTATATCGAATTCTCATGACACCGACGACCTCAAAACACCCCAAAAATCCAGTTTTGTTCTAAATTCAGAACTGGTTGAAACTGGTTAAATCTAGTTTGAACTTGATTGAAAGTTTCTTTTCTTCAGATATGTTTTATATCTTAACCTGTTGGCTTGGACAGGTCTTTTTATTTAAAGGGGTCACCTCGTTTTGATGTCTATTCAACAAGAGCTCATTCTTATAAACATTATCGAAAGTAAGCTTTTGTAACTTTCTGATTTTAAAAAAGTATGGAGACTTTTACTAGTTTTTTATAGTAATTATTTATTTTATTATTTTTTTATACTAATTACTATTTTAAGCAGACATTATAAATTTTATTATTTTATTTTTATGAAAAAAATATCATGAGGATAAGAGAGCATTTAGGCTTTATTAAGTATATGTATTTATATATCCTTTTTTTCTTATTTTAAATTCGTTTAGCAGTTCTTGTGTGAAAAAGGAAACAAATATCTCACAAGCTTTCACGCTCGTAATATTAGTAGGATCTGCCTTTTTTTGTTCTTAAAAACATCATAGCTAGCAACTATAGCAAAAGTCTAATGTTCTTTTTTGGAAAGGAGATTTTAAACGCTGTATCGCCGCATTTACCCTAATCGAGTGACCCTAATCTAGGGACCAAGTGATAATTCACCTTGTTCTTCAATCATCGCATATCTTTTAAAACACTGAGAGTGAGATAGAGAGTGCTGAGGCGAAGCTCTACGCCGCTCTTCGCCTCGTCAACAGAGACTTCAGGGTTGATAATAAGGTATTTAGTAAACTAAAAATAAGTATATATTTATGTATACAATTACGAGTGCATTTTGTGATTTGAAATATTTTTGATTGCTTCTAGCTGTATCCCGCATTTAGCAGGATGGGCAGAGGGTACCTAGTGTTCAGACACTCCGTTTTCCAGTTAGGTACTACACTTATTTATTTTTTTATTATTTCACTAAAGAAACAAATTACGGAAACTACTCCAATATTTTTTTGGGTGTACAAATAAAAGTTTGTAAGTAATCCCATACAATAGATATATACACATCTATACCTACAGGTATCACTGATACCTATTTTAATAACTACACTTATTTTACTACAAAGTTCTACCAAATTTGATATATCCTTGAGTAGGTACCGTACACCAACTAAAACATATTATTTATTTATTTATAAAAGTCGGATATTGGACCGTTTTATGTAGTCTAAATATTCAAGAAAAGTCACAAATAATTCGCTGATATATTTCGCCTAGGAGAAGATTTTTGCTCCCTTCACATTTACACCATCATGTAAATGTTTATTTATTTTTTATTTTATTTATTTATTCTAAGTACTTGCTGTAGATATAAAATTTTAAAAGAGACAATTGCTTTTTTAGTTTTAGCGGGTTTAACATTAATAACCATTTTCTACCAACTCATTTTGTCATGTGGGAAATCAAATAAATGAAATAAGTAATTTAAGTATACCACATAATTTCCCACCTATCCTATTATATTATGAAGTAGCAGATTTTTTTCAATTTCATGCATAAGCTGTGTTTTATAATAGAAATCTTAAAATTACTGAATAAAATGACTACAAATTTTGAACCACAAATTGTCCTTTCCATTTCTCTCTCTTATGTGTTACAAGAAAGTGGTGGAACTCAACGCTGCACTTTGTCTAGTAATCAAATTATGCAAATATGTTATAAGTAGATAATTACTCCTTATTTGTAGCTTCATCCGCGTATTGACATGGAAATAAATCCAAATAACTGGAATAAAAGAAGTTTTTATGAAAAATTAAATATTTCTAGTGTGCGATGTTCCTCTACGTACCGGTGTACAGTGTTATATAGAAACAATTAATGTGATAAAATATAGCATAGGTATAATCTTAATTAAAAAAATGGTAAAAGAAAAAAAAACCAAACCCAAGCTCCTGAGGTTCGCACGTCAAGACGAATATAAAATATTCTTTTTAATAATAAAAATATAAAAGTAAATACACTAATTAAAAAACATATAAAAGATATAACAAAAATATAACAATTTTATAAATAAGCAAACAAAAAAGCGCATTTGTTATTCCACCCAAAACTAGCTCTATTAGACAATTCTAATCAGATTTCGTAATACGAAATATTCTAAAGCTCTACAGCGCTACATCGCTTCAAGGGTACAAAACAAACACCCCTTTTCCTAAGAGATATTCAAATTCCGGCCGCCATCTTGCGCAAGACGTCGATACAGAGTAACTAGCATTTTTTTTGCAGAACGTCTTAAGTTAAATATTTTTACGCCACTATAGTCCTTACGACGTCACCTTACGCTGCTGAATCGCTCGTGTAAAAATATTACTCTACACCGTCTTCACTATTCTGTGGAACGATATAAAACTATTTTTGTTTATTTTATTATGTGGTCTATTTTAAATTATTAACGTTTAGAATTGCGATTTTTGAATTGGTAGTTATGACGTTTTGGTAGCGACGGTTGAAACTAAGTTAACAATAGTTGTAGCGTCTATCATGCTGTCTCATTCTATTAGTTAACTTGGCATTTTGTAAGAGGGAGACAGATATACAATAGTTTATGCGTTTCAGTAGGCGTGGCTAAATAGTTTGATAGTGAAGTTCGGAAGAAGTTTGAAAAGGGTAGGTTTTTATTGGATTTTCGTAATGGGAGCTGAAATGTCGGCTTTGGTATTTCAAGATGTCTGCTGTTTGGTAATTTAATGTTCTTATAAGAATGGTTGTCAATTTACTATTTGAAAACAACGCTCTAATAATATATTAAAAAAATGTTTTTTTTATTCTAGCTTCACACTATATCAATTATAATATGGCAGAGGGAATTTAGTGTTATGTCTCTCCGTTTCCCTATTTTCGAGACCTTGCGTGTTAAATGGCGGAACTCAACCCCAAGCTTTGCGTCAACTCGAAAGCAAAGAAATTAAAATATTATTACCTAATTATTTCATTTCCTGGAATGGGAATCGAACCCACTACCTGTCGTGTTTAACAGTCAAACACTTGTTTTTTACTGCTTCATAAAGTATTTGACATTATTTAACATTGTATATTTGTAAAATATAGTTTTTTTATATCAATTAATTAATAATAAATCGAGGGGAAATCGAACCTCCTGTGCCATGATAATCTCAGTTTAATTATGTATGTATATATGTATCGCTTATAAAACTATTTTCATGATGTAACCCTGTCAGTTGTTGTATCTACATGTCTTTTGGTTAAACTTTAACATAGGACATAGGATATAGGATTTTCTTGTTTTAAATTTTTAATGCAGGCGGGTATTCTTATTTTGTGTCATTACCTTTTTTAATAGATGCTCCACGGAGCTAAAATTAATATATCACGATATATTACTTTTAAAGTTCATACATTAAAGCAAAAAAAAAGATCCTAAAAATCATTATCTGAGACACAGTGTGTATCGCGGCTCACTCTAGAGCCCTAGTTGATCTGAGAGCACAAGAGCCCAGTCCAGTCATCTTGTGTTTAATTGTTTTTTTTATCTTTCTTGACTATGACGAATGTTTTCTGCTTCATATTGTATCCTGCATACAGCAGAGTAGTCAGAGGGAACCTCGTGTTAGGACACTTTGTTTCCCACTTTACGCTGAATTCTGGAGGCATTGCGTGTTGAATGGCGGTGAGTCTTAACACTTGCTTACCCTGTTATGTACAAGATACAGAGTGACGCTAAAAAAGTTTTCTCAGTAGGTAGATACATTTTGAATTCATAAAAATTCCTCTCAATTAAAATTTTTAAAAGTAATTAGTAGTTAATAAATTTGATTAGTTATGATCATACGCTTGGCGGACAGGTCAGAGCGAATAGACGAGTCCCTCTACGTGGACTTTTTTTCTTTTCGATTTCTAATAAGGAAACATTTTCTAGCTTCATCTTTATATTAAAATGTTTTTAAATTAAAATAAATTTGGTAGTAAATGACAGTATAATTTTTAAATAATTGGTTTTTTAGAAAAAAGTCCCATCTTGGCATTGACTTTTGTGAACTCAAAAAATGAAGAATGTAACGTCTTCTTTTGAATAAAATTATTAGATTTTGCCTACCTGTGTGGTCCTGGTCTGTAATAGTTGAAATGAAAATGTATTTAAGCTGAATATGATAATATTATATTTAAATTTCGACTGAAGAAGATCAATGAGAAAGCTCTGCGTTAAACTTCATCTCAAACTGAGTGTCAATATAGGCGAAAGGTGAAGATATGTCTCTTATAACTTCTTAGCAGTTTCACGCTGTACCAGTACCCGCAGAAGTACTTAGTATTAAAACACTTTGGTCTCCACACACCGCCCAATATTTACAATATTTACGCCTGCTCACTTGTGCAACTCAACGGTGCGCTTTATTTACTTTTTCAAGCTTCACATTGTATCCTGTACATAGCAAAATATGCAGAGGGAACCTAGGAACATAGTGTTAAGACACTCAATTCCCATCAAGACACTCGTTCCCTACTTTCTGCCGAATTCAGGAAACATTGCATTTTGAGCGGCAGAACTCAACGCCGCGCTTTACCTCGTCACCAGAATGAGAAAATGAAAATATTTTATTTCCTCCAGTGTGAATCGAACTCGTAACCTGTCGCATTTATAGTCACACGCCTCGAAATTATACGAAATATGGTTAATTAAAAAAATATATTTTTAATACATTTGAAAAGTAAAAATGGTTCTAACCATATATACATATATGGTCATAAGTTAACAGCCATAGCTATTAATTACTTGTGCGGTTTGTTTGGCGCTAGATGTTCTGGCGATTGGTGACATTCGGACAGTGGATAGTGTGGAGACAGTTGTATTTTCCTTTGAATATATATTTTTTTGTCATATATTTTTTTATTGAGTATGTTTTTATAGAATAATTGATATGTTATGGTAATTAATGATTAATATTATAGATTATGAAAATTGTTTGGAACGTTATTTTCTATTGAATATCAGTGAGTTAAATTAGGATCGTAAAATGTGCTTGTTTGTGTCTGGTTTATAATTTTAATTAGACCAACTTAATTAAAATTTAATTTTAATAATTACTAAAACAACCTATTTAATGGTTTTTCTATATTTTCACTCATTTAAAATACAAAATTCCATTTAAGTGAAAAATAACCTAAAAAAAATATAATTCCACACAATTATTAAATAAAGTTTTCGACTCCACACCACTCGGGGTCATCGCCCGGTCACTCGTGGCCCACTGCCGCTGCCGACGGATTGACGTCTCGCACCTACTGTTTATATTATAATAGACTTGTAATAAAACATTTATAAGGCTTTTTATAGTTCTTAGTTGGAATTTGAAATCGTTTTTTTTATAAATTAGTTGTTTTTGACTAATTTCAGTATTAGACACTTTGTTGAAAGAGTCTGCCTGAAAACGTGATTCGTGATGGTTTTTAACAAAATTAGAACGATATTTTAATCAATATTATTAATGAAAATCATATAATATCTAGATTACTTAAAAACAAAAGTCACGTCGACGTGTCCACGTTCACCCTCAAGGCCGGAACGTTTTTTCAACCCCTCGGAGATGTTTTGATACTTGTAATTAATTATTAAAATATGTGTAAATTATATTTGTTTATTGTCAAAAAATAAATAGTCAGTAGAAACAAAAATAACTGTCTCGATATAAACGTGTGTTATTTTGCAATTTTCAAATTTGAGGTGCATCATTATATTATTTAAATTAGATATTCTGAGTTCTTTAAAAATTATATCAAATCAGCTTCACGCTGTATCCCGCACACAGCAGATTAGGTAGAGAGAACCTCGTGTTAAGACATTCCGTTCCCCACATTTATAATAAAAAGAACAACAAGAGAATTAAATAAATATGATTATAGTTACAAGGATATATTTTCAACAAAATTATAAATATCTAACTTAAAAGAAATGATAGTAATATTACATTGGTTCAGGTCTTATTGGTTTAAATATTTATACTTACTTAAAAAACACTTCAATAGGTTTTTCGATCTAGTTAGACAAAGTTCTTCGACTGATTTCGCGATCAAGGTAAAAGGTAAATATTATGTTATTGTTTAAATAATTTAATAAATAATAATTATATGTGTGTCATTAATACCAAAAGACTAGTGGTAATGAATTAAGGATTCTATGATTTTGTCATTAGAAAACACAATTTGGGTTATATTATAGAATTAAGATTTAACTTATTTTTGTATTTCTATTCAACAATAGGTGGCGCCGTCATTCTAAATTATAATAAAAATAATAAATGTTAAAGGAAAGTTTTCGAATAAGTTACTGAATAATAAAATTATTTATATTTACATGTAATAAATATAACTGACATAAAATCTAATTATATTAATTTTATTTTTACTATTCAAAGATAGATGTCGCTGCTAAAATATTTCAGTCATCATTTGCTTAATTTTAACTTTCCAACGATAGATGGCAGCACAATACTATAGCAAAATTATTCAAGATAATAGCATATTCAGCAATTTCTTATTAAAAAAGAATAGAAAAAACATAATTTACCGAAATACAGATTCTTTTGTTGTGTTTTACAAATAGCTCTTAAGGCGATGTCTATATTATATATATTTTTTTATAATTGACTATTTTATTATCTAATAATACCATATTAAATAAATTATTTTAATAACTTCGTTCTAGTAACAAGATAAAGTGCAGCGTTGAGTTCCGCCACTCAACGCACAATCTCTAGAATGGGACAGTGCGTAGGGAACAGAGTGTCTCGGAGTTAGTGTCTAAATTCCCTTTGCCTATCTTATTAATACTATTATACATCACGATATTTATACAGCCAGAGTAATTTACTTCCAATGTTTTAATAAATATAAGAAATTAGTGTTCGATGCATATAGTACACTTATAGTTAGTTCTCTTCAGCTTAGAGATAAAGTTTTAAAGAAACAGTCACTATCCTAGTTTTATACTTCTTTTTTATTATTTATTATTTTTATTATTTAATATCTATTTTATTAAAAAAAAATGTTTGAATTTCCCAGTGCCACCTATTCGCCTCTATGATTCAGAGGACACCTAGCGTGAAGACACTCCGTTCTCCACTTTCCGGCACAATTTGCGACACCTTGTGTTGAATGGCGCTTCTTCTACCAGAATGAGAAAATTAAAAATATACATAATCATACTCCCGAGTGGGAATCGAACCCACGCAACATACTTTCTCACTGGGCCATTAAGGACTCAATAAAATATTTTTTTACAATTACAAGACTATTTTAATATTACCTACGTATCTATTCTTTAAAACTAGAGCAAGTCCAACCCTACGTTTCCCACACTGACCGCTGTCCGCAACAACCCCTCGTAAAGAAACCTGTTACGTTACTTTAATTTCCTTAAGAAATGCCTTAAACCTGATTTTATTCTCACAGCGGACATTCCTTATACAAAATAATATTTTTGTAAATAAATAATAATAATAAAAAAGTATTTTTTTTAAATATTGATTCATTATGTTTGGTTTTCACTAGCGCGGCGTTGAATTCTGACACAATACAACATGTCTCGAAAATTGGGGGGCACAGGGGGAACGGAGTGTCTTAAAATTAGATTCCCTCTGCCTACCTTTTTAAGTGCAGGATGATCTAGATCTAGATCTTTTATTTTATTTATTAAAACGGCTTACATTTTTTATCTTAGGACAAAGACAATCTCTTAGGAATAAAAAGATAACTAATTCTAATTTATAGTAAAGTAAAGATAGATATAATATACCTTTTATCCTTTTTCTTATATCAATGATATATCGTAAGTAACGAGAAAAAAAAGACTATTGGTCTTTATTGAATACTTTACCTTTTAAAGCGTCAATATTATTATAAATAACTTATTTATTCTATTTATAAGCTGCAAGTGACCCGTTTCGCCTTTGTCTACGCTTCAACACACCCACATTTACAGTTATTTTTAACTTATATGTTTAAACATTAACTTTTATATTATTATAAGATCTGCATAGAATTTTGTTGTTATAAATAAAGATGTAGTGATTGTTCTCTCCGTATGTAGCATAGTTAAGCTGAGAGAACAATTATTGTGCACTTACACAATAAGTAAAAATGTGAAGAAAGAAAAAAGGCCGTTGTGGTGCAGCGGTCAGGGTCTTACTAAAAACGGTCCGGTTCCCACTCGGGGAATGAATTATTTTCATTTCCTTGGCCTAGTAATAAGACCAAGCGCGGTACACTCCGCCACGGCGGAAAGTGAGAGTGTTTTAACACTAGACGTTTCCTATAAAAAAACAAAGAAAACATTCCTAAATTATAATAATAAAACGACAAAATTTTTTTTTAAAAAGTTTGAATGAAAATTGTTGCACGTTTAAATATAAAAAAAAATGTTTAATATTTTCTTAGTAATTTTTGTTCTCAAATTATAACATAAACTACTTATTTATTAATTCAAAAATAAGTAGCTAACTTTAAAGTCTTGACCACTGTCCCTTTGAAAGGGGTGAGATCACCCTCAAGTCTTGAAAAACCAGAAATGTCTTTAAAGTCCGTCTTTATCATACAAACCTGTTTTATTTCTCACGGTGGACAGCGCCGGTACAAATCTTTTATTATAGTTTACTACTTTCTATACTGTATAGTCGAGTCAGTGCTATGGTGTAGGTAGTGATAAAATGATATAGTGTCAGACTATCTTGACAGTGAGTTTTTGTGCTATAAACTGTGCATTGTTAAGTACCGTCACTCCACATGCGATATCTGGAAAATGCGGCTGAAAATGGGGAGCAAAGAGTCATAACACTAGGTTCCATCTGTGAATCCCGCTACATGCGGGATACAGCGTGACTCTGTTACGCTTGGACATTCCAAAATGAATACTTAAGAGTAAAGGAAGTTTACAGGAAAGTAATGTATAATTGTTTAAATATTATTAATCGAAAATTTATTGAAATTAGCAATTTTCAAATTTATGACAAAGTGTGACTGTAAATGCAACAGGTATAAAAAGAAAATATTTAATTCCATCAAGTGGCATTCGAACCCACAACCATCGCATTAAAAGCCACGCCCTTATCCCCGAAACTGACGCCAGATTCCACAATATTTTCTTTTTTTTAAAACAAATCCAAAGTAAACACAAAACTACAAACACCCCAAAACAAATTACAACCCAAACCAGATATTAACTTAACAAATTCAAGACAATAGGTAAGGCAAGTTTCTTGAGTATTCATTATTTTCTGGCACCAGCCACCAGCCACCAGGCACCAGGCAGGTGGCCGGGAGGGCCGGAGCTATAAATCTTGGTGTTCCTAAACGAGAAAATGTAATGAAACGGCTTGCATTTTCTCCTCGGCATCAGTCAGAGCGGACGGTGGTGAGAGATTTGTATGTGATAATTTTGGGTAGATTATAGGTTTGTTTTGATTATGTAAATGTTTTTTGAGGATGTCGTGATTAAACCTCTCCAGGCGTGATAGTAAACGCGACAGTTGTGGGTTCGGTTTCTGGTAAAATATTTGATCAAATTAAATTAAATTTTCTGGTAAAATCGTTTAAATATTTAAAATATCACGAAAAGATACTAAATGTAATTAAAATCTAATTTAAAGTATTCAGCATATAGCATAGTTTCCAGGTACGTAGTGCTAAGACAATCCAACCCACCACCACCACCACATACACTCCACTTACCAAAAAAAAACAAAAAAGAGAAAATCTTACAATAATTTTCACTTTCACCTCTCTCCACCTAACTAGTGCAGAACCAGCACAGAAAATAAATTACAAATCATCTCCCGCGAAGACGCGAGCAAATGGTTCAGTTAGTGCTAAATTGCGCCCAGATTGCCTCTCGCGTTGCAAAATTTCCTACAGATTTAAACGCAATCTGTTATTGTAAGCTTAATGAAATTGTATCGATTTGATTGTAACATCGATTTCTGTTGAAATATTCGATACTAGAAGCGTGAACGTGGCTTCGCCTGTTTTACCTTATTGTTTAAATTTAAAACAATACAATTTTTTTTAAGTAGGTATACTTAAGAAAGAAAAATACTTTTTAGAAACGTATAAAAAAATAATATAGCGGGATTTAAAACCGTGCCTCTTGAAAACTGTTTAAGTAGATAAAATGCAGCGTTAAGTACCGTCATTAAACGTGTTTTAATGTTGGATTTACTTCCACTACCTTGTACTACCTTGTCACTACCTCCTTGTAAAATTTCCCACAGACTCAAATGCAATTTGTTATTGTACGCTTAATGAAGTTGTATCGATTTGATAGTGGAATCGATTTCTACTCATATATTAGATTAAGATCGCTAGGCGTAGGGACGAGGTACGTAGCCTATATGATATAAGTAAATGTATTTATATATTCGTTGTTAATTTTGGCAAGCGACTTGTTATCTATTTTGTGAATACGTGGACCTGAAGATGTTTCTCCTTTCTTTGTTTCCTTTTTTTTCATTGGAATTTCGTTCCTTAACCTTCTCTTTATCCTCAACTACGCCCTGCAAGAAATCTCTCAAATTTCGCAAGTGAGGAGGTTAAGGAGTCTATAGGAGCGCTGAGAGAGATTTTCTCTAAAACCCTACGAGAACGGGAAAAAACGAAAATCCCTATTTTACATCTCAAAGCCTAGGAAGTTATGGGCACCAGGTACCACAAATAACATAATATATAACCAAACACATAACGCCACCTGACTTCAATCAAGGGAGGTTATACAAATAACACGTTTAAACAATAGATACAAATACTAGGCATTAGGGTGAATATATCAACGTCACAAGTCTTACGTATTTCTTCAGCGTCATTAACAGAACGACTTCCATTCTGAGGCCCATTTAGATAAAATGTCGGAGATTTCGACGAAGATTCCAACCCCCTACCCCCTGCCTTCCTCCCTAGGAAACCCGCGAGTAATGAGTCGCGAAGATTTTAGGGCGCAAATGTTTATATAGGGTGCGAATTTGAGCCATTGCTGAGTTGAGGTGTTGTAATTGATTAGTTTAAGTTTTAAGTGATTTTTGATGTGTGATTGGTATTTGAGGGTTATGTATTTTAGTAAGAAAGAGCGGTTTACATGATTTTTGGTCACCTTTATTAAATAAGAGTAAGAAAATAGTTATAAATTTTAAAAAAATCCAAAACTATCATATATAAGAACTTTTTGAGGTACATTAAGGATTGTGCATGTTGTTATAATAATTATATTGTTGTTGTGTATAAACCTATTAAGTAAGTTAATAGGTAACCTATTAAGAAAAAAGTATAAAATAACTGAATTGCTATTATTTACCTGTACAATTTTATGAAGTTAAATATCCCCTATATTTTCGTAAAAAAAAACAAGGAGAAATGACTCCATTCTCCACATTTAACGTATCATGTGTACTAAATCAAAATTCAACGCCGCGTTTTCCTTGACCTTAACATATAATTAATAAATGTTATATAAAAAACATTAATAATAAAAAAAATGTACTAAATCAATAAAAAAACATTTTTAAACAAATTAAAACAACCTGTACACAACCCCCACTCCGACCCCGGACCCCGGTATTCGTTTGCTTATCTTTCCTCTTTGGCGTCGCGACGCAAGACTTTTATAATGCATCCGACGTGGGGGCCGCGTCTACGAGAGCGGGTTCCCTCGGGCGATGAATAATAATTATGTACATTAAAACTAAATATAAGGTTTTAGATACGTTGTACTTCGAGATTGGGTAATGTTATTGTGATTCTGTTGAAGTGGGATGGTTCGGAGTTCGATTATAGCTCGAAGCAAATTTATTAATTTAGAATATGTAGGTATATACGTAGTCAATTCGTTTACTATTTAACTTAATTCTAATATTACAATCTTTACGATGTGTACCGCACAAAGCGGCGTTCGGACAGAGGGAACCTTGGAACCTAGTTTTAAGACTCTTAGTTCCCATTAAGACACTTCCGTTCCTTATTTTCTGCCGAATTTTTGAGGCATTACGTGTTGAGTGCCTGAATTCAACGCCGCGATTTGCCTCGACACGAGAGCGAAAAAATGGAAATATTAACGTAAATAAATATTTCACTTCCTCGAATAGGGATCGAACACACACGCCACGACTGCCTTTATAAATAGATAGATAATTTATATAGTCATAACACTAATAATAATTCCAAGTATCATTCTAATAAATTCAATTTAGCTATAACAAACAAAACTAATATCAAATATCTTAGAATATACCTACTAACATCTATATAGAAACATCCAAGTAAAATACAAAATTTTAATCACAAACTTAAAACGAACCAAAAACTCAACCGTTTTCAATACTTACTCTTACGGCTTACCCCCTTAGTAAGGGTGAAAAAAGATGGCGCTCCACCCCGCCCGGGCCCGCCTTAAAGTAATTCTTGGGGGAAAAAAGGGGTGGGTACTTAGCAACGAATAGAATGGCGCGTTTTTGCTATCCTGCATTTATATTTTTGCATTTATGTTTGTCGATCGTAGAATTGTTAGTTTTTTTGTGACAGTTTTGTGGTAACTTTTTAATAGTGGCATAGATAGGTGTTTTCTTATGAAGTTTGGTCATTTTAACATTTATTATTAGGTAAATTCTTGGGGGAAAAAGAGATGGACACTTAACAACCAATTTCCTGCAAATTTTCTTTTTCGATCGCAAAATTGTTTTGATTTTTGTGACAGTGTTGTTGTTTTTTATAAATAGTGCCATAGATACGTGTTATTCTGTCAGAGTTTGGTAATTTTGACATTTAATATCAGGTATTTATTTTTTATTTGATAAGTGTACAACATTATGTTTATCGCCCTGTTTTATAATGTGCTAAAGGCGAACAATGAAAAAATTTAATTATTAGTAGAGTGAATAAATATTTAAATAATTAAAATTTAATATAATATATATCTTACAAAAAATAGCAAAAATAGAGTGATAGCAAAAATAGTGTGATACTGTTATATGCGGAATACGTCGTAAAGCTAAAAAAATTATAAAGAAATAAATAAAACAGTTGTATTCAATAATAATTAACACAAGAAAGCTCTATAAACACCATCGTCCTACTAAAGCCGAGCCGAGCCAATATACTGTGAAGGGAAACTAAAATTCCCCCACTAAAAAACTTTCACGTCCAAACACTCACGCACACATATAAAAACAAACCCCCCATGCTACACACACAAAAAACGTTAACTAGTTAACCCGTTGCTGTACCACGGTATATGCGATATAGCGATACGATATATTTTAATTTAATAATTTCGAGTATTATTTGAGAGATTTAGATATATTTATATTAAACAAAAAGTTTATTATAAAATATGTATAGAGTGTAAAAAATTATAAAATATATACTAAAGGAAACCCATTAACTTCTCTTTATTATTAATCTCTCATGAAAGAAGATAGTTATTTAATAAGGCAAACTTTTTTAGTAAACCTAACTAAATCATATGAGATAAAAAATTAAGTGATTGTTCACTTAAATTTGTTTATTACAAAAAATTGTAAAGTAAAGAATAAAAAATTTACGTCAATAATTAACACACAGCAACTAATTTTCTAATATACACTTATATTATTATACAACGAAATATATCTTTAATGAAAAAAAAAGGTTATTTGAAATATTATCTCTAACCACTATCGACTAACCAAACCACCCCCACCCTCTTTCAGGGGGACCCTCATATCCTTGTAGAAATTTTGTTTACTTCTCTCTCGCAAGGAACACGGCATCCGGGAAGCGGCAGCGACGCGGATTGGTTTTGCCAACTTTAAATCCGTCCGTTCTATTTTTTATCTGTATCTGTGGTCTTATTGTTATCTGTTTGATGTTAATATAGTTTTTCTTATGTATAATCTTAGTGTCTTAGTTTTGGATTTCAGTTTTTGGTTGGTGTAGTTTGTTTTTATGTATTTTATATAATTATGATAAAGTAGTATTCGGTACAAAATATTAAAAATATCACAAAGTCTGAGTTAAATAAAAACGATGACTATTACCGTCGACTAGCGTTAAAAATATTAGTAAGAATCATTTTGGTTAGTCCTATAATATATCCCTTTTTGTATGGAACTTCGAGCATTTTCTTTCTAAAAAAATTATTGGATGCAGCGAGATGAATCTTGCTTTATTTAATTGGCTGAATAAAATCAATTGATATTTATCATGACATCTATTTTGATACATAAATCAATATTTTTTCTTTTTTATCATACTTAAAAGAACAATTAAAAAAATGTCGGTAAATATATTAAATATTTTTAGGATGACTGTAAACCATCTATAGTCTATTTATTCTATGCAATATGAAAACTCGTGCTTCGAATACGGAACGCGTTCAATCCAAACTTGAATTTAAACGTAGAGTTGTTCCAAGTTCGAAATTTGAAAATTAGACGACTTGCCGGGAATTAAATACAATATGGCGGAGCTTTAAAGTTTGTTAGGGTAAGTAGTGTTAGTGAAAAAAGTTTATAACTTTTTACGTGCTACAAATAAAATTTTATACGTAAAAGTAATTTAGATTCAGCCTCAATAATTTGTAATCATTACGTGGGTAGTGAGTTCACAACTCTCTCGGGGTATTATTTATGTTGGGGAATATTTCAAATAGTAGGGTAGAAAGCGAGTGTTAAGGCACTCCGTTTCCCAATGCTATGCTATGCTCGAATACCCATTCTGTGACTATTCGAAGGTCAGAGTTGAGTAGACCTGTCTGTATGCCATGTATCTGCCATGTCATACATGACATTTCTAAGAAATGTTTTATTTATTAAGTTTTTTATAAAAGATATGAAGATATTTTTTAAACTTTTTATTGCAAGAATATACAAATACAATTGCTAGTTCAACAATAAGTAGACACCATTAGGGAGGTCCCCAGCATAATCGTGCTATATTAATTCGTTAATTTCTATAGTTGCCTATATCTTTTGAGGGAGGCAATAAATTTCGCGATACACGACGGAAAGCAATTTGCTTTGTCACTGAATTTTCTCATAGCATTTATATAATATTAGATAACATTGTTAAGATTTGGAATTATAAAGGACTATTTCTTATCTGTGTTTTGTTTATCTGTGGAAATATATATATGTCATATTCTATAGATTGATGTCAAATATTGAATTATTTTTTTAAACAGTAGCTTTACGCTTTTTCTCGCTTGGCAATTGGCAATGGGAACCTAGAGTTATGATCCGTTGCCTACTTTCGAGATGTTGCAGAACTTAACGCTGTGTTTTTTTTCTAGAATTCCCATATACCCGAGCGGTGATTTAACTCATAAATATAACTTACCTATTATATGACGCTGATCCACTCGACACAACAGCTTTTTTTCTTTTTATTTTAATGTTATGACAAAATAGAGATGAATCTTCTGAGATGTAATTAAGGTTTTTTCTTTTATGACAGTGATCTAAACGAACTCAAAATTTTAAAAATATAAAGTATATTAAATAAGTATATTTTCCACCTTAATTTTAATAGATCAAAAAATATTCTTAACATTTCGCTCAATCTTCGAGACGTTGCGTAATGAGTGGCGAAACTTAACATCGCATAGTGTCTTGTTGCCAAAGCGAGTGGGAATCGAACTCACAACCGTCACTTAAAGTCACACCCTAAGCCTAAAATAAGATTAGTCATTACGACAATTTTGTATTGAAGTAAATTCATTTCAATACAAAATAGTCATATAAAAGCAGGTAGTAGGTAGGTACGTACTCGCACTAACATTCTAAGTAACATTCTGTCACTGGCATTCGTATCACGGAGACAAAAGTGCTGCACACCTCCGAACAAATTCAATAAAGTTGCCGAAACTACGTTAAGGGGAATACATAATTTCTTAGTGTCTCTTTGTACGCGGGTAGTGATGCCGCGATTGATCGATAAAAAAGAGATTTTTTTATGTTTTGTTTTTAGTAGACTTTGAATTTCTTGGAGGATTGAAAATATTCGTTTTTCGTTTAGACTTTTTTAGTCGTTATTTTGTTTTTATAAATGGAATTATGAATCTAAAAATAGAATGTAGAGGGCATTGGGCAGAGGGATCCAAGATTAAAATTATATTTATTTCTTCACTCTAGTAGACTTTAATAAAATCATTGGTGAATGGAGTATTTTTCCCTTTTTTTTAAAATTTTTATTAGATATTGATTGTTGACCGACGGAATATAACACCGCACTTAAAGTGGAGAAATAATAATAATTTAGATTTACAGGGTCTGAACTCGTAAACATCACCTCTACAGTTAATATGTCTCCTCTATTTATTTATTTTATAAAATTTTTGACTTAAAACTAATATTATAGTAAAATATCAGTAAATATTAACATAAAATGAATATAATTTTCTTTTTAAAACACCAACATAAATAAACGTCTTGGAGCGAGGCAGGAAAACCTCAAGAGATTGCAGGAAGTCAGCTGATATCGCACTCGCAGACCGGAGGTGGAATAATTTATTAAGACTAGCCATTCGCTATGTGAATACTACACAAATTACCTTGGAAATTGTGGAATGAAAAATTAATTTTTGTTTTAAGTTATTTTATATGGAATTTGCTATGATAAATGTAACTTTAAATACTATTAGGTATTTTACTAATATGCGTAGGTATATGAAATGACTTACTTTCTTGAGAATTTAAGAAATAGGTACATTTAAAAATATTCTCTTAATTTTCTTATCTTTTGTTTCTTCCATTTGGTCAATCAGTGACTTTTTAGATGAAGTGCAGGGCTTCTAAAATATACGAAAAAAATAGGAAGCGATATCTAGTTTCTTTTTACCTGTAAGGTAAGTGGTAAATATGATAAACTAAAATAATACGCCAAAAATAGTATTGGTGGTTCTGACTAGAAGCACAATGCTTGTGGGTTCATTCGCACTTCAAAGGAATTGTTATATTTAAACAAAATTAGGTGCAAAACGGGAAACGGAGTGTTTTAGCGCTATCCCGCTCTCCACTCAACTATGCGTGAAAATGCGTGCAACTGTATCATAAATAAAAATATAGGTGTCACAGTATCGATACACCAACATCACTATTGAAGAGCGTTACTATTTAAATCCAGTTACAAGTTCTGAATATATTTTGTAATTACAGGTAAAGTTACATGAAAATTTTGTAGGCGCAGCTGCGCGCCGCTTAAATTGACTCTTTGAAATATTGTTATTTAAATTAAGTTACGGAAAGTGGAGGCTTTCGGGACAATAAGACGTTTGTTTTAAACACTATGGTTGTGTAGTGTTGAGTGAGTATTTATATGTAGTCGTAGGTTCTTTTCTAAACTGCAACTGTAGTAGCAAAAAATTGTGATTTTGTTTATTAAATAGATTGTGTATCTTTCTGTTTTATTCCCATTTTCCATCCAATTTTCGGGACAACGCGTGTTGAGTGGCGGGGCTCAACACCGCACAGTCGGAATTAATGCCAGGAGGAAGAAAAACGGTAAATTAAATAGAAAAATCGCAGTTGCATTCTAAAATTCAAATAACAAGTAATATGCAGCTGTAATTCAGTTTAAATGTGTCTAATTGCGCGACGTGATTGCACGCTTGCAAGCACTACATCTATGTTAATATTATAAAGCTAAAAGTTTGTTTGGTTGAATGCACTAATCTTAGTAACTTTTCTAACTTCTGGCTGTATCCCGCACGTAGGGCAGGGAACCTGGGAACCAAGTATTAAGAGACTCTGTTCTCCAGAAAGAAATTTCCGTTTCCCATTTTCCATCGAATTTTGGAGGCATGGCGTGTTAAGTGGCGGAACTGGACGCCACGCTTCGCCGCGATATTAAATATTTTATTAGCCCAGTGGGAATCAAACCCAAGACTCTTGCAATTGAAGTCGCAAGTTTGTGTCATTGCGTCACGATGGCCTCAAATTGAAGACTAGTTTGAACTGGCCAGCTCCCAGCTTTCCCAGCTCTATTAAGACAAAGAACAGTGTTGGGTTCCGCAAGTAGATTACATTTAAATAAGCAAAACTATTAAGAAAATTATCATATATAAACTAAATGATAATTTAACTCCCAAATATATTTGCACAAGTCCATTTCATTACTAAAACGCAATTAGTATAGTAATGCGTTGCGAAGAAACCGTTAGCGATAACAGAGACTTATCGTATGGTTTACAGGGAGGTATGCTACTTCTATTTATAATTTGCGGCCGTCGTGATGCAGCGTGTGGATTTGATACCCACTTCTGGTAATATAGCGTCATTCAACATACAATGCCTTGAAAATTAGACAGAAAAAGGAAAACGGAGTGTTTTAATACCAGGTTCCCTCTACCTACCATATATCTGGGATACAGTTTGAAAAAAATATTAGTACAGTTTTTATTTATAAGATACTGATTTTATGTTGATTGCATGTTATATTACATACAAATATTACATACAAATTATAACTAAGTATGTACAAAGGTATATACGTTAAATTAGAAAGAACCTGGTCGAGACGACTAAATTTTAGCTTATAATTTCGTTTGTATAGTGCGAGTAAGCTACTAATTATAAAATATACATTTTTTAAACCTCAGATAGCAGCTGGGAACTAATATGATTTTTATATCTTAACAATAAAAAAAAAATACATAAATAAAAAAATAATCTTAAGCAAAACTATTCAAGTACGACCCTGCCGACCCGCGTTTGAAAATATAAATTGGGATTCATATATTTAGTGCGGGGTCTAAAAGTGTTTTGAAAAGTAGTTGGAAGGGTCTAATTCCTTTAGTTTTATGCCTTTTTGGGTGTTTTTAGCCCGGTTTGAATCCCGCTGTTTTATAAGGGTCGATGTTTGGATAGGACCCTTTTTTGGCGATAGTTTCAGTTGGGCATTAAATTTGCGAATTACATTCGAAACTTCTTTTAGAGCCTTTTGTTTTATGAAAGGATTTTAGTATATAGGTTATGTGGGTAGTTGTATTGTTTTGTGTTATATGGTACACCACCCTATACCCAGATGATATTATATATGTAAATAGATATAAATATAACTAACTAATAGTCGTAGTCGATTTGGTGTTCATTTTTTTAATATGTAAAACAGAAAATGTAATTTTTTCCAGTTCTCGTAAGAATTTCGTAAAATTATCTATTACGCTCCCCGTAAGGTACCTACTACTGAAACTATCTAAATGCCCAATTTTAACTTTCTAAGTCCAGTAATTTCGTCTATTTGTTGTCGGTAGGTCACTCAGTAATGGAAGAGTTTTATATATTAAATTAATTACTTTGAAAATGATTATAGGAACGGGTTGGTATAAATTTGAATATTCTAAAAAAATAGTTAGTATAATCTACAACAAACTTAAATTCATCATCACAAATACTAATACAATACATTCTAATTCCATAAAAAAATACTAAAAAAAATAATACAAAACAAAACTAACTAACAATGAAAAATTAATTACCACAGTGAAACGGAGTTAAAAAATTGATTAAACCTCGTAGACCACACGGTTCTACGAGTTAGTTCTACGGAAACGTCAAAGTTTTAGGGGATGGGGGCGGGTGGAGGTTCGGTACCGGGTGGGGGCAAAAATGAACGCGCTGAAGACGGATCGGGGAAGTTTAAAATTAGACGGGGCGAGGTCTATTCTTTGTAAAAACGACGTGTTGTCTAATATATGTATGTATGTATTTAGGTAGGTATTGTTAAAATTGTGTTTATAGAAGATTGTAATTATATTTATTTTTTTCGTTGATCATAATTGCTATATTGGAATTAGTAATAATTTACTTTTTTTAAAGTTCACAGAGGTAATTTCTTATTATATTCTCATTAAAAAAAATCAACTATTCGTTGTCTAACATTAAATTTCCTAGTAAGTGAATGGCGTAGTGATTTACCACTAGGTTCTCATTTCCTCACTAAATGCAGGAGCTGTTAGAAGATACCTACCCACATTACATACCTATTTTTAAGAACAATTTAAAGGGGAAACTTAAACATTTGGAATTCAACGCCGTTTCTTGGGTTTGTTGATACTACAGTCTACGTTTGTAGAATGTATTAAGTTGATGACCCATAGAAAGATATAATATTAATTAGTAATTTTACTTTTTTTATATAAATATTTATTGCTAAATTATTTCAAAAATTGTTATGTATATAATCTAATTGTAGTGTGGTTTTTTTATAAGAAACAATTGTTATATTATTATAATTACAAATAAATAACTAAACTTAATAAGAAACGTCTTTTCCCAGACATTTTGACCGATGTCCAGTTAACGGGGTGGCTTTCAATAACCCTTTGAATAAGAAACCAGTTTCTTCAATAAGTTGTCTTCAAAGTCGTATCTATCGGTCAAACAGGTTTGCGTTCCCATGCCGGACAGTCGATTTTTTAACTGACGGTCTTTGATCTATTATTTGAGTAAGTAATTTTTACTTTAGTGGAAGTGTTGTTTGTCTGAGAGAAAAAAAAAATACTGTGCGTAAGTTTACAGTGATTGTATAAATATTCTCAGCATGGTGTACGTATAATTTAAATTTTTCTAATAATAAAAATCCAAGAGCATAATCTTCATAAGCAAAATCTTATAAATAATATATTTTTCATAATATATATTTCATAAGTTAATTTCAAAAATTAAAAAAAAAACATAGTGTGTAAGCGTGTTAATCCCCATTATAGCGAGTAACACATCGTTCACCATTTTTCGACCAATTTTCAAAATATTTTGGGTTGAGTGAGTTAAGTCCAGATACCAGAGTGAGAATCAAACCCACAACAATCACATTTATAGTTAAAACATACCTCAATAATTATAGAAGTATTTTTAAAATAATATTTCTCTTACATCAATGGACGAGCGTCTTTAGACCCCAGAGCGCATGTTCTTGAAACAAAGGAAGGTAATTGAAAATTCTATCAAAACTTTAACGAGACGAGGCTTCTTTGACAATAACTTGGAGAACTCATTTGAAGGCAGCTGGCAAATTAAGATGTAAATTGAGTTGACTTTTTATATTTAAAATAATTATTCTTATATTTCTAAATTATATTTTTATCACCAAATTTAAATGACACTTCTGGGTTCGAGTTCGGTTTGGTTCTAGGCGAGGCAATGAATGCGATGCAAAACGCGGCGTTGAGTTCCGTGTCTCAATATGCATTGTTCCAAGAATTCGGCGGAAAAAGGAGAACGAAAGTGTCTTAGTGGGAAACAGAGTAACTTAACACTAGTTTTTCAGTTTCCGTCTGCCTACTCTGCTATGTTTGGGATACGTCGTGAAACTAACAAAATATAATTTGAGCAGGAAGAAAATAGTAAATCGATTGATCTGGGCATGTATGTTGGCTGGCATGTATTGACATACATGACGTAGAAGCAGTGGTGGAACCCAAGCTCATACTTTGTATCCTGTATCCCGCATATGGCATTGTAGGGGAAGGCCTAGTGTTCGTATTAAGATACCTACTCTGCTCCCTATTTTCCGGCCTATATTCCAAACATTGCGTGCTGAGTGGTGGAACTCCACGAGCTTTGTGCTTGGACACTACAAAGAAATAGAGAAAACAAACAGAGAAGCAGAGTCAGACGCAGAGATTATATTTGTTTATATGTCATAAAAAATATCAGTCAAGTGTGAGTCCAGGGTTCCGCATTTCAGAATTGTTTGTCAACGGGAGTATCTGATCTGCGGGAAGTACCTCATAGGTTTTGATTGTGGGGTGGATTTCATACAAAATGTAACGAAACGGTGCATACATGCTCGTATCTTTTGATTGCGTTGATTTAGAATTTTGATTTTTTTTCTGTGCTTCGAGGGACCTGAATATTTAGTATTAATTTCTCTTATGAGTTCTGCTTATTTTCTTTTTCTACTCGTTCTAGCAATTAAAGTGCGGTTGAGTCCCGCTACTCAACAGGCAATGTCTCGAAAATTGAGCAGAAAGTGGGGACCGGAGTGTTTTAACATTGTTTGTTTTTTTAAATTGAACCTAGGGCCTATGTGTTCAGTACTAAGAAGCTGTTGTCTTCGCAATAAGCATGTTTCTATAGTATGTGGTAATATACCTACATACACACATCTCAAGTGCAGCAATCAAAAGCGCTTGGAACGTGAGGCTAATCTAAATTTCTATTAAAACTTAAACTCACTATGTCGAATGCAATCATGGATTTCGTATAGCGTTTTATTATTAACTTAATACAAAAAAATATGGAGAAAAATTATTTTATACAATTATGATTTTATTTAATAAGCAGTGACTCACCTGTATCCTGCTATACGCAGGTAGATGAAACTCAGTGTTAAGACACTCCGTTCCCAATTTCCGCTGAACTCTTGAAATATTAGTCATTAGTCGTGTTGAGTATTTTTTTTGAAATTCATTCGAATTAATTCCGTTACTTATGTGACAGTTGTTATATTACACGATGGTTGTAGTTCATATTCGACCAAAGTAATAAATATTTATGACATTGATATTATAAAGCGTTGATTTTATGGTTTGTCACAAGACCGTTGGCCACGGGTGCAAAGCCGCAGGGAAAAGCTAATATCGTATAAAAATCGATAATATATCCAGGCGTAGTATAAAGGACCGAAATACCCTTCAAAACAAATAGTAACGATTAAATCTGTTCTCAATGTAATCTTTTTATTAAATGCTTTCAAAGACTCCGTTCGATTCTAGCACTAATTGAATTTCGCAACTTCAATTAAGTATAAGACGAGTGGTCTTGTGGCACAGTATCTACCTGCAAATCTGAAGGTTGTGGGTTTGACTGCCATTCGGAGAAATGAATTATTTTTGATGGCGTCATGGCGCAGAGGCGCAAGGGTGAGACTGTAACGAGAGGGTTGTGGGTTCGATCCTCATTTGAGAGAATAAATTATTATCTAATTAAGGTTGAGTTTCGCCACTTACCACGCAAATACTCAAAACAGCCTGAAGCTGGTCTGATGTGAACGAACTACGCTATATTAAGCACTATTAATGTCTTAATTATATAAATTATACCTACTTAGAATATACAAGGTATTAAAAGCCCAAAATCTCAATCTTAACAATACGCAAATACAAGCAGCAACAGCTACAAAAACATGAACCAACAAAACGGCATCAGAGTTGACTCCGCATTTCTACCTTCCCGAATAACTTTTCACCCTACGAAGACGGAAAATTTACATAAATTTACAAATTTCACAACGAAATAAGGCACGGCATAGTTCGCGTCGCCTCCCCGGCCTTCCACCACCTTCCCCCACCCCCAAAAGGGGGGTTGAAACCGTTTTTCATGTTTAATTTTAACTTTGGTATTAATAAATGTTCTAGTCTTTCGTACAGAATTTTACGCTAACCTTTGGTTGTAGGTATGGCGGTGTCGCCCGGGAGACGTTAGTTTTATCGTATAATTAGTTTTGGAGTTGACGCTGCGCTTGTAAAAATTAATGGCTGTTATGTTTTCGTGTTAGGATTTTTTTTTATAATTAAATATTCTGTTTTTTGTATTTGAGATTTTTATTTGTTTAAGTTTGTGGATTTTTAAGGTTGTAATGTTGTTATAAAGATTTTCTATCCCTTAATGTAGAAGGTACTTTGGTTTGTAGATTACTTTAGATTTGGAATCTTTAATTAATTGTAATAAATATTTTTTTTTAATTGCTTAAATAGGCGGAGAATTAGAAATGTGAGGATTTTTTGTTCTCTTATAGGTATATGAATTTGTTTTGATAAAGAAACCATATTATTAATTTTTATATTTGATAAAAACTGCTTTAAAAAAAAACGTTGCAACCTCTATGCGTAAATAAATTTCAACTAAATGTTATTTTTCACTATAATATTGGGTAAATATATATGTACCTGCCCAATAAGTTGGTATCCAAATTGGTTGTATACACATTTCTTCATGCTATATCGGAGGAGCAGAACTCAACCCCGCGCTTTTTCGACAGTTAGATATTAAAAATAACTTAACTCCGAGTGTTAATCAAATCCATATCGAGAGGAACCTTATACACGTAGATTTTGATTACGCTGTTAAAAATGAATAAGCATCCAGCCATCCTTGAACTAGTTAGAACCTATAATCATTGTGGTAAGCCAGAGGTTTTAACTATAACTAAAGGTTGAGGGATTCTTTCTAGTTTCACGCTGTAACCCGCACATATATAGTAGGCAAAGGGAACCTAGTGTCAAGTTACATCGTTCCTCAGGCACCGCCAAATTTTCTATATTGGGTTTTGGGTCTCGGAATTTAAGCTTACTCTTGTTACCAGAGCGGATAAAAGAAAACAATTCACTCCCCCGAGTTGGAATCGAACCCACAAGTCCCCCTACTGATTTATATTACGAGAAAAATATGAAACGTGACTTTAAAGATGTAATTTAAAACGAATACCTTTACATCTGACTAAGCTCAGTATAAAACAAGGAGCTGAATATTAAAACGGGAACGCCATTAAAATGCGTAATTGCTGGATTAGACCGCCCAAGATTCCTCTATCTGCGACCGGAGCGCCACAGCTTATATATATCGTTCTATTAGTGTTGTAACAACTTAGTTTTGTAGAAAAAATATTATAATTTTTTTTTAAGAATTGAAGTGTGTTAATAGGAACGTAGTGTCTTAACCCTGGGTTCCTAGATTCCTTCTGCCTACCATGCTATGTACGGGATACAGCGTGAAAATAAAAAAAAATAATAAAAGAAATGATCCAGAAAAACCATTGTCTTTTGAATAGCGGTGTTAAGTTCAGGAACTCAGCACGCAATGTGTCAAATTTGATAGAAAAGTGGGAAATAATATAGCTAAATACTTGGTTCGCTCTGTCTACCATGCTAAATGCGGGAATTTTTTTCCCTGAAACATTAAAAATATAATAAAAAAATACAAAAAAATAAACAACTGGGTTATTAGATAGTCTATGGCGCGTCCAAGATGGCGTGTCTGAACCGCCTGTCGACGTGCTTTCCATACATCATGAGATAACATTATAAGATTTTCGCTTACAACGGAGATTATGAGGGCAATTGTTTAAATTGCACATCATTTTAATAAATCAATGTTATAATATACTTAATGAAATATAAATAAAAACGAGGATATCGTTACGAATTAGGTGAGCCAGTGGAAGCATCGGTTGCAAGTTCGATCCCCACTTGGGTGAATTGTATGAATTGATTTCCTTGCTCTAGTAGACATAACGCGGCGTTGAGTTCCGCCACTCAAAACGCACTTTTATCAATGTTGGACAGAAAGTGTGAAACGAAACGGAACGGAATTTGGAAAAACGAGAAGCTAATATTTAAGCTAATATTTAAGCTAGTATTTAATTATAGGTAGATACAGTATAATTTGTCTAAATCAAAAAGGCCTTTTCCATTAAAAATATATAATTTAAGCACCATTCTACTAAACTCGACGAAAAAACCTAAAGCATTTATAAGGTAAGGCGAACTTTTTGCCTCCACCCGGGGCGTACCACCACCACATCTATAAATCTACGAGTATATGACGTCATTAAGAAAGCTGAGGCGCAACGTCTTAAAATACATCCGTCTCGCTCGCACCCGCAGTTTTTTCATATAGGTCATTTGGGGGGGAAGTCTTAAGAATGAAAAGAGTGATCGTTTCTCTCTTTCCACGCCTTACAATGAAAAGACGGTGGAAATTAAATAATACTTTGTCGTTTATTGAAAGGGGTTGAGGGGTTATTGTGAAAATTTCTAGGGAGTGTAAAAAGATATTGATTTTAGTTAAGAGAGGCCGTCGTGGGATAGCGTCTATCTAAGGGTAATTATTATTATTCCATTCTCTGATTGACGAAGCACGGCGTTGAGTAACGCAACACATCACGTATTACGTCGAACACATTTTCCACTCGGGGGGAATGAATTATTTATATCTTCCAGTAAGTAACAAGACAAAGCGCGATACAGCGTCGAGAACAGCCACTCAACACGCAAACATTGGATACAAAATTGGGAAACGGAGTGTCTTAACACTAGGTTTACCTACCTATCCTGCTACCTGCGGGTTACAACACGATGCTAAAAAATAAAAAAAAAACAGTTTTCATACACGAATCATAAATTAAAGTAACATAAAACAATTTTTAATATAAAGCTACACCACTTTAAAATATAAAATGATGAAAACTGAAAATATACATGAAATAAAATCTGAAACGTAATAAGCAAATGAGTGGAGATTTTGTACGCTATATTTTGAATGGTCTTGTTTTGAACATTTCAGATAGGTACGCTATTTCACGTTCTTTACTTTTATAAAATGAAAGACTATATGGTTTTAATTTTTTTTCATATAGGTATATACTAGGTGTTTCGCTTCGCTTGCCCATTGTTGTTCGCTTCGCTCGATGTGATATTTAGGTTTTTTTAACATCACGCTGTATCCAGCTTATAAATAGTGTAGGCAGAGCGAACCTAGTATAAGACGTTCTTTTTCTCACGCACAATTCATTTTTCCAGCCATTGCGTGTTGAGTAGCGGAACTCTAGCCCACACCTGTGACGTTTACACTCGGACGTTGTCCTAGTACACCATGACAACCTCTTAAAAAATAATATAAAATGCAAATAAAAAGAAACTCTTGTAAAATTTAATATTTTCATTTTACTAAAAAACCATATATTAAGCTAAACCAATATACAACCAAAAATTTACTAAAATTCCAATACATATACAACGCTATTCTTTATCAATGCTATTTCAAATAAAATTGACAACAAAAGGGGGACTCCCCGAAAGGCCGGGCAAATAAGCCATTAAGCGTTGCGACGGTACACGACTATAAAATCTCAGCTTCTTGCCCCCCACCCTAGGGGACGCCCCCCCGATAAACTGCTTTATGCTTTTCCTACTATAATTAGAATGGTTCGCCGTTTTCTGGTGAATGAAAAGTCAAGATGCGATGGTAATATTGTATGGGAGATTGCGTATCCTTTTGGTTGAGTAGTTAGGTTAGATACTTTGCATTTTAATTCAAATCCCCTAAAATTGAACTATATATTTCAATTTTATGCTATCAGCGAGAAATGAAAATATCTCATCCCCCGAATGGAATCGAACTGGCCACCAGAGAACTATCGGACTTTGTCTCGCCCTAGCACGACGGCCTTGAGATATCAGATGTCATTATTAAATATGCTGTTAAACAGATTAGAAAACACATTAGGTTTACTTGAAGCTAATTAGGTACTATTTTTTTTTCAAATTATTTGACTTTGTTTTTTAAAAAAATAATATTATTTAAATGACAAATTAAAATGACATTGTTTATAAACTGATTATAGTTTATAAACTAATATAAATAACTTATTCTATAAACATCATTTCTATGTTAATCAAAAATATGACAAATTAAAAACCTACTAAAATACTTTTTACTTACGTCACTTTTCATGAAAAATCATTTAATTAACACAAGTCTGTTTACTACAAAACGAAATTAAGCTTTAATTAAAGCATTTTCTGTCTCCTATAAAACATCTAAAACTTAATTTGATTTGGCAGTTTTAATTGGGGCGCGAGTAACGTCTTATGTTGGAGTGGGGGGGGAGACATAATTGTAATTTATATTTATTGAAAGGCGTAACTGTGTAATTCGTTAAACGAAATACCTTTTTTAACCTACTTTAAAGAATGAGTGTGTGGGAATTAAGAATAAAATAAAATAAAATTAAGAATTGATTATTTTTTTAGTATCATGACTACTTAGTAAATTTCTCAGAAACTAAAACTCATATAAAGATAATATTTTTTATTTTAAATATTTAAATTCGAACCTTAGGAAAAGTTCAGTCAATATATTTTTATCAGTTTTTTTTTTTGATATGGCTATTAATAGATAAAATAAGGCGATATAATTGTAAGAGCTAAGCGCGATCGTTGGTGGTTCGATTTCCACCTCGGGGAATAGGTAAATCATTAGATTCCTGCTGGCAAGACACAGCACGGCGTTAAATTCCGTCACTGGAATTCACTAGATACTAGGTCTCTGCCTGCCCTTATATTTAAGGGATACAACATGCAGGTGAATGATAATAAAACAAAATTCAATACAAAACAGGTTCGACGTTCCAACTGAACTAATTATATGGACATTGTACTAAAACCACGTGTCCTATTTTATAAGTGAGGGTCGGAACTAGATTCCCTTTAAATTTAAATTGATTTTGTTTAAAAACTTGCTTTTTTGGAACTAGTATTACTGGGTTTGATAAATAGATTTGATGAACACGTGTCTATTTTTATTATTAATACTATGTGTACAATTAATTATAAGTAAAAAATAATCCTTGTGGATAATCATGGCGCAGGGACAGCGTGGTGCTTTAAACACAACGGTTGTAAGTTTGATTCTTACTCAGGGAAATGAATTATGTACAAAAATGGTTTTATTTTTATATGGAATTTAACTTTTATATTGTATTTAAATTATTTTCAATAGCATACTGTGGTGCGATAAAGTGTGGCTAAAATGTCTTGATTTCGAGCGGAAAACAGAGAATACAGTGTCTTAATATTAGGTTGTTTCTAATTTTTTTAAATTTATATTTACTCATGTCATGTATATTGCCTATTTATAATAGAGGAATCCTTTAAATACATATATGCGACTTGAAACTGACATAAAGAGAAAAAATAATAACATATAACATATTTTGAATGTTTTTTTTAATGAAAATATTAATTAACTACAATTATTAACAAACACAAACTGAATAAATGACCAATAAATAAATAAGTAAATAAATAATTAAACACGAATATTTAATGGTAAGCGGAGCACTCGTTAATTAAAGCGATGATCAAAGAAGAACGCCGCGCTCAGCTATTGTACCGACTTCCTGTTACGCGTTGGCGGTAGAGAGGCGTTAGTGGAAAACTTATGGGTGGACTTCTTTTATATTATATGGAAAAAAATTAACAAATTTTTTAGAAAAGGTCTAATAATTCTGTTATATATTACAATGAAAGCGAGTATTGATTTAGATTATTTATTTTTCTATCGTCTCCTGCATTGATTATAATTAGATATTTTACTTTACATTATACTAATAAAAGTTGTCCAAAATAGAAAAAAAATCCTAAAATACTAACATTTTTTCTACTCAATGACCACGGACTATCTAGTGCAAAGTGTTGAAAACGTTGGATTTCCAACAATGTGTAGGTACTAAATATATGTTATGCAATTAATCCGTTTTAGGAGTTTCATTTAAAACTATATCAAAATATATAAAAGTATTATTATATTATACTTATCATAACATATATAACCTTTACGCATATATTACATTTCTTAGTAATATTTCATAAAATTACAAGATTTATCTATGCCAAACAAAATTCCACGTACCCCCATCTAATTTCATATCAAAAGGGTGCGCCATCTTGAAGGAAAACACAAAGATGCTGAATGGTGAAATTTTCTTGTGTAATTTTCACGCGAACCACCCTCCTTCCGTGCCTCGGGGTAGCGGAGACCAGTTTTACTTGAGCCCTTAGTATATGGTATACGTAAAGTAAATTTATGTTAGAAAATTGTAAATTAATTTATATATAAATTTGTATTATTTTATTATTATTGTTGTGAGACTGTTAGAGTAGTGACAAAAATTTAAACGAAAAAACATTAAAAAAGCGTTAGTAAAATGTTCACACTTATAATTACTTCAAAATTATAGCTATATAGCCGTAGGTATATATTTGAAATATTATTTTTGTATTTAAATTTATGAACAATTTACTGCATGTACCTACCCGTAAATATCATAAGTGCATATGTATTTGTAAATATTATAGTAAAGTTTACTTTCTTTATCTGGTCTGGTTGTGACCAATTTCAGCACATATAAAATATAATTATGTAAAGCCTTGTTATTTAAATAACAAGCTTGCCCAGCATAGTCCAATCGACATACCTATTCATATGACACATGACACATTCCATATGCCTAAAGTAGCACAGATTGCAGATATTAACGTGACGTAGCCCTCCTCGGTAAATGTACTATACAAACAAAAATATATGTGTTTTATTCGAACCATTGTTCCAGAGATTAGCTTGTTCAACAAAACAAACTATCCAGTTTTTTGGTATTAGAAAAAAAAATAGATATTCGCATCGAAGAAAAACTAATTTAACCCTGTGAAAAAATTAACACTAAAAATGTTTATTCAGAGAGTCATATGTTTTTGTATCTTACTTTCGAACTTGAATCTACTACTACAATTGTCTAACGTTCAGTGTACCCAATATGCTCTCTAAATAACTAAAAACACGTGTTTCACAAAGTGAAGTCGGGTCAAAGTAATCTAATATGTATACATATCCATATATAATGTATATGTATATGTATATACAGGCGTAGCAGAGCCGCGGGCGCGAGTCCTACAAGAAAATTAGTTATTAAAATTTCACTGACGCTACGAAATTTATCTCAGACGCGGTGTAGGTGGCTTCGAACGTTTTAATACTATATTATGTAATGTTTTTTATAGGATTTTTTACTAAATGTACACGATACAAAAATTTTAACGAAAAATCACTTTCCATTATTCTGACATTTTATTAAATTATAATGAGGGCTCTTTATCATTAAATCATATTAAATCAACCAGCTGACCGCTTAAAAAGTTGTCGTGAGAACCAAAACTTGTTTTCTAAGTAATGACAATAAGACAGTGACCGGACAGTGGTCAGCGTGGGAAAGGGGTGGCAGGGTGAATCCCGCTATTGTTACAAACTACCCTTAAGATTGAAGTCTTATTATATATTTTTTCCTAATACTTATGATAATTTGATTTTGTGTTAACATTTTAACTACTAGGTTTCTAAAGAATTAGTTAGTATATTGAGAAACTTAGTTGTTAAGAAAGCTTATAAAAAAATAACAAAATTTCATATACACGTGTTAAAAATTATTGACTTTAAGTCCGAGTGGTTTAATAGTAGCTTCCATTATTGTAAGTTTTAGATCTCTCATCAGACCAGCTCGATGATGATGATGAGTCAACTATTACAATCGCCCTAACAAAATTAAAAATCGATAATATTGTGGTTTTCAGTTCAATATAATAAATAGTAATGTATTCGACATACAACACTATTTTTTATACTGATATTTATAACGTGCAGTTTCAAGAAATTTTCGTCTACCTATAGAATTTTTAAATACCTATAAGCAAATATTTAGCTGTAGTATGATTGTTACCAAATTGATATATATAATTATTTTTTTAATTCTCTTATTTGACGTCTTATTAAAATAGTTTAAAAAAAAATACATAATATTTAAAACAACAAAGTATCAATTCCCCAAGGTGCGCTGCACAACGAAGACGCCGTTAAAGTTTTCCGTGCTACTTTCGCGGCTCTACAGAAAGTTGGGCCGGGGCTCATTACGGCTGAACGTACACGACGCACACTGAGCTAAGGAATTTTGTAACGGAAAATTATCTTAATATTTTTTTATTATTTTTACATATATAATTATTTGTATAGATATATCGTTTAAGAAAATATGATGTTGATTTTAAAAAATATAGATGTCTTGTTTAGGACAAATAGCTGCCTACTTTCTTACTTTTGGTCTTGCCTTACCTTTTGCGTCATATCACATTATGGAGAATTGCCGAGACTTCGTGAATTAGTGGGACGTCGTATGACTGAAAACGCGATGATTGTGGGTTCGATCTAGCAACGTATCCAAAATTAGGCCAATTTTGGGGAACGTAGTGTCTTAGCACTATGCGGGAAATTGAAGCTTTGAGCTCTTAAAACACTAAAACAATCACCCAAATTTATAAAAAAAAACCAACTTCATAATCCAAAATTTAAAAAAAAATCAATAAAAAAATCATCCCAGTGCCGTTTCGCCTAACAATCTCCCATCTTCAGAGCCCGCGGCGTTTATATAATATCTAGCAGATAACTTGGAGTTATGTACGTGTGTATTGACAGCACTAATATTTATTACAGGCTTTTGTTATCGATGTCGATAAAGTGGATGGAGTTACGTATCGCGGCGGTGTTGTGTTACGCTTTTATATGATATGGGAGTTTATGTATTAGTTGTGTTAATTAGTGAATTAGGTCTTAGGATTATTGTATGGTTGGTTGGTTGTTATGGTGCAGTGGGGTGTGTGATTGTAAATGTGATGATTGTAAGATTATTCTTCATTGGAGAAAATGTCAATCTTTAAAGTTCTTTTCGTTTCTCCGTTCAAATCCTTAGACAAATCTTTGAGTTATGTTCTTGGTAGGGGAACGGAATGTTTAGATACTAGGTTATTTCTGCCTACCTGCTGCTTTTGTCTACGTGAAAAGAGCTAAATCTTTTCTTATAAAAGAAATGTCTTTAAAAGTTAATTAAAGAAAAGAGTTATTTCAATGGTATCATCATGTATATGAATATGTATGAATATGCATCGACGTTGAAATTAAGGGAGTGAAGTGATTAGTGCCCAATCCAGAAATTTTAGTAACAAAAAATTAAAAAGGTCCCTTTACACGAATAGATCTCTAATAAAGCTAAAGTCCAGGCCCCCTAGGAAAATACCTCTGGATTTGCTCATGGAAACATGTAAGGCATACGTAATAAAAATCATCCTTTATTTCAGCTGTCTACAAGTAATTATAACTGACAAAAAGTTTTAAAAGTTAAAGTACAGATTGTAATCGAACCCATAACTCTTACATTTACAGTGCCGCTGACCTATGACAGGTTCGTCATATAGAATTATTAATAAACTTAAAAATTAGTAGTAAAATATTATGTCAATGAAAATTCAATGTAAGGAAACGAACAAAAAAATCAATCAAAGACAAGGCAGGCGAAGGCGAGGCGTGTCCCTCCACCCTCCGCATAATGTGCGCTCGTGATAAATTGCACCCTACCCCGGCCTTTGGTTTCTTTGACGAACTTCACTTATATATACAGTGTGTTCCAAATTAGGTAATTGTTATTGTTTTTTTGAGATAGGCAAATATAATTTTGTTATAAAAATTTAGAATGTCTAATTTTAATCAAAAGATATTACAGTTTTTAATATGCTTTTATTATATTAGTTTGACTTGTTACTTTGTAAGTTATAAAATCTTAGAAACTATATTTGACAGAATTGTAATAATTGCAACAACATATTTCTTGGAAGGTACATGACGCCGAGCTGCTCTGATGATGGGGCCAGGACTTGAGTAGTGGAACTCTCCTCCAATTTCCTGAATGACAAAGCGTGACATGAGCTCCACCAGTCAACACGTGATGTCCCGAAAATTGAGCGAAAAGTAGAGACCGTAGTATTTTAACACTAGGTTCCATCTCCGTACCCCTGTTAAATGCAAGATACAGCGTGAGCCTAAAGAAAAATAATAAAAAATAAGCATATTTTTTTTAAAATTAAACTTTTAAAAGAAACACCATTAAAGTTAATTTAACGAACACGTTTCCAACACATATATAATGTATTGTACAAACTTTAATTACCTCCATAACTGCATACGTACACGTATACATGCATTTCTCACTGCAATCATAACTTTATCTCGCAGTGGTAGACGTTGCTTTGACACGTTACTGTGACTTAACTGTAAATAATAAGATCAAATAAAAAACTTCCATTGAAGTAAATAATGAGCGAAAGCTTACCAACGAAATGAAAGCAAAATATATTTTTTTTAACATTGAAAACATTGTAGAGATTAAGTTCCGCCACTAAGCACGCAATGCCTCAAGAATTTGGCGGAAAGTGGAGAATGGAGTGTCTTAAAACTATTCTCTCTACCTAACTTATTGTATACAAAAAAAAGCGTGTAGCTACTATTAATCCGCCGATTGAAGATAGAAACTATAAACATCATACAATTAAAAAATCAATTTCTTCATATATATATAGTAATAACTAATTAACACAATTCGTCCACCCTGTACATGAAGAACGTAACTCGCGTAATTAACGACGAAGGAAGGAGGCCTACAAAAAACCCTCACACTCTTAGTGTCACGTCTTACCCGACCGCGCACACAAAGATATATTACGTGTGTATTTGAAAGATTGATTAGGGTGGAGACAGATGTATTTACAGACGGACCGACTTTCAATTATGTA